>MU226711.1:91269-123408 GCA_018584345.1 Thuja plicata | reverse complement strand
ATATAAATAATTTTTGACGTGAAATTGTAATTTTGACTCACATTCATGGTGTGGTTCACTCAATACAAAACTTAATTAAGAGGTGGTCCAAAGAACAAAATATACACTATCTAGTTATCAATGAAAGAAAAATTAAAAAAGTGGCCCACTCAATATGAAACTTGATTAAGAGGTGGTCCAAAGAACAAAACATACACCATCTTAGTGATCAGTGTAAGGGAAAAAAATAAAAAATGAAAAATTCTAATTGAACCAAACAAGTCTATTTGATAATTTTATCATTCTTATTAGGAATTAGACCAAGCAAACAAGATTGTGGTTAAGGATAGTTTCTAGCATTGATTGGGAGTATAAATCACAAGTTTACCTAGCATACAAAATCAAGCATCTCTCATCATTTACACACATATTCATGAGAATACAAACCTTCCTTGCCTTTCATATATCTAACCATGTTAAAATCCTTATGAATAATCTAATGCCCATTATGAAAGATTTTAATATTTGTCTTCAAAAAATTATCATCAAAAAATGACATTTAAAAATTAAAATATTGAAGAAAGTGAGAGGATGATAATAAGAAGAAAAATCTATATATACATAATAAATAGTGGGGTTGGAACTTGTAAGGCTAGATTTGAATAAACTAATGTGCAAATGCTCATTTATTGTCATGGTTGGACATGTGATATAAAGCAGCCTTCTAAATGGTTCTCAAAATAATTTGAATGACAAATGTTAGGTAATCTTAACTTCTTGTAGACTTAAACATTTATTCTTTGAAAAGCACCACAACTATTGCTAACCATATGTTTCTAGGAAAGCTAAATTATAATAGGAACATTGCAATAAGTACATGATCAAGGAACAAGAAGTCGATTTGTGCATGTTCTTTCACTTTAATATGCTAAGGGAAGTATAACTATTAGCCAATAACTTTTCTACTTATCATTTAAAAATATCTCCTATAAACGGTTTTATATTTTTCTTTCACAAAATCTCCTTAATTTAGGGGTAGTTAAGGGATATAAGAACGTCAAACACATATTTTTTTTAAATTAAGGATATAAAATGTTTCTATTTGCAATGCCTTTTCCTAATCACTTCTAAAAGAAGTTGTGGGACAACTATCATCTCCTGAAATTTGAAGAATATGTTGACTGCATAATGACTTGTAGGGGGAAATGGTTGTATTGTGATCAAATGAACTATGAGCATTAGATAATGCCTTAGTCATGGTGATCATTCGTGATATATTGATTAGTAAACCAATGCTCTTATTAACATCTTTAAATTTTCTTTGTTGTCTCTTTCACTACAAACTATGTTGGAAACCTCAATTATGGTTGTGTTGGGTTTGTCAACTCTTGTCATAGGATCAGATGTAGAAACTTTTTTTTTTTTTGGGGTTGAGAGTGGACAATAATTTATTTTATGTACTCAAGATATTATGAATGAAATAAAATCTTCAACATATTATGTTTCATGAATGTTCACTTGTCCTTTTATTTAGATTTCTATGGTTCCCTTAAGGTTTTGGGAAAGATACACTTTAATGAAAACACATGTAAATAGGAATAGGTAGTATAAAACCTACTTTGATTATGACAAAAAATGATATAAAATTTTAATAATCCAATCTATAAAACCTAAAATATTTAATGACAAACCAAGAATCTCATTCCACACATCTAGATCTTAATTTTTCTTTATCAATGCCACAAAATTCCTACCCTAAGAAAAACTTGACAAGGATGTTTCTAATAAGCCATGACCCATTTTACACAATGAAAACAAAATATTCAAGAATTGTAAACCTAAAGTGGAAGAACCCATTGGTTATATTCTTCATCATCTTAGTTTTTATACCATGCAAATTGAATCTAAGGCTTTAATATTTCTCCAGTGGGAATTGATAATTGCATTTTTTTGCAAGTGTGGTTGTCGTTGCACCAAAAGATCAACCTACCAATGCTCGATACAACCACTAGAATTATAGAATCCACATGAGGTGGTTATTCCCTTGTCACGAATCCCAAGGGGAGCGCTGACCATTTTGCCAACAATCTCCCCCTCAGCGTTACCCGAGGGGATTTGAATATGTGACCAAGCTCTGATACCACTTGTTACAAGTGCGGTTGTCATTGCACCAAAAGATCAACCTGCCAATGTCTGATACAACCACTAGACTTATACAATCCATAGGAGGTGGTTAGTCCCTTGTCATGAATCTCGAGGGGAGCGTTGATCATTTTTCCAACACAATTGCCTATTAATGTTGTATTTACAAATTAATCAAAGTGTATGAAACAACTTAATAAATAGTAAAAGATTTGGTTGTGGCCATTGATGTTTAATATCAGTACCTTGTAAAAACCCTTGTATATAGGAGAATTGTTAGAGTTAGTTGCAACATTTACAAATAAATCAGTAAATTCATACATTGTAGAATCGACCATTATAATTAGAAGTATTCTACGTATAAAGAATAATCACAACTAAGAAAAAATAATGAGTAATTGATAAAAGGTGAGTAAATTAATTGACTACAAGTTCAAGGATTAGGGTTGTGACAGGATACATGAATAAAATAGATAAATAATATGCTTAAACCTTGGGGGAGCACTTATTTCCTAATTATTCCTCATTTTTAGAATTATATGCTCTTATGTGATGGACTATGACTTCAAATTATTACATATCAATATTTTGGAATATTATTCATATAGTTCTCATAGACCTTCGTCATCTTATCCTTTCAAATCCCAATCAAGAAACATATTTAAGAAGGATAATGAAGGATCATCTCAAAAGCAACAACTTCAGACAATTTTGTATCATATAAAACATAATTAAGATGTGTTTAATCTTATAGTAGTATTAAACCTTAAATGCAAAGATATTTTTTCTAGACCCAATGAACCCCTTGATTTAGGACTGTAAATAATCTTAGCTTGATGCAAATCATAAATTTTAGTATTTAAATAATAATTAGATACTTCTATATATGCTCCTAAATTATTTCATGCAAATATTTTTTTTGAGTATCGTAGAGTGAATGATCATGGTACACAATGATGAACTTTGAAAAATAAGATATGATAAATGATAGATGATATAAAAAAAATTATTCATGTATAGAAGGAATAAATTAAGGTGAGTAAATTAATTGACAACATAGTTCAAGGATTAGGGTTGGATACATAAATAAAATAGACAAATAATATGTTTAAACCTTGGGTGGGAGGAAGCACTTACTTCCCAATTATTCCTCATTTTTAGAATTATATGCTCTAATGTGATGAACTATGACTTCAAATTATTACATATCTGATGACATTAATTTTTTTCATTAGTATACTTAAGTGAAAACCATGATGAAGCTCAATTGGTATAAGCATAACTGACAAATAGGACACAACATAACCGACAAGATGAAAATGCTTGACATAAAATTGCTAAGTTCAGAATTGCCCGACGAACACTAACAAGTGTTGAACCGACAACAAAGCATAAAGGACATAACCGATGGTACAGTTTTGTGAACATCACCGACAAAACAAAAAAAAGGAAAGGAACCCAACGAATAGTTCAAAATAGGGACACTGATGGAGCAGAAGACCGACAGACTGACAAAGCAGCCCGACCATCAGAACTGACAGTCAATTACAGAACCCGCAAAAAGTGGATCTAATTTTCCACGTCAGATAAAACATTGTAGTTCTATTTATATGATTTTAATTTGTTTTAAAACTTACTTGAGGGTCAAGCAAGCATATAGTAAATGTTTTAAAGCATCCTAATAGATCTAAAACATAACTAAGTAAAGATCAAGGTCAAGTTGTAAACCTTGGATCTAGAGTTAATCTGAAAAGCGTGAATCAAGAATGGACCTAGAAACTAGTATAAATAGATGTTCAATCATTTGTAATAGATAATAAGTTGATAAATGATTGTATCCATGAAGGGCATCTAAGAAGAAGTAAATTCATCCAAAGTTCAGAAATAGATCATATCAGCTATCAAGAACACAGACAAGGCTACCGACGAGTAGAGACAAGGTATTGTTCAAATCACTCAAGGTGATTACATATACATTGTAAGCTTTACAGGATCTGTTATCAATAATTAGAGATTGCATATACTATCAAATCAATATTTATATTGTAGTTGCATTCTAACAAGTGCATCACATCAGAAATCCTTTTGCAGAAGGTGGACTTAACAGTTCTTTGATAAATCTCTTAACAGAGTGCACACCTAACGGTGTTGCCAAAGCTTCAAATGAAGTAGATCCTAACAGGTCTCCACTCTTATACTCCTAACAGGGTAGATCATCAAAAGTGATGAAATTGTAATCCTTAACCGGCTCCCTTCTTATCTGTAGATAGTGAAGTTTTGTGGGTAGACATCCCCACCACAGTTTTTACTTCCTAACAGGAGTTTTCTGTGATATCATATCATGTGTTATGTGTTATTTATTTTCATGAATGTTTCTTGAATGTTTACGCATTTAAAGAACTTATATTATGATTTCACATACATAAAGAAAGATAAACAGATAGATAGGTGAATATACAAATTTGATGACACAAAGGTTAATGGGCCAATCACATAAAAGGTTTTAGAGGTACTGATTCACCCCTCCCCTCTTAGTACATCATTCCAATAATTCCAACAATTGGTATCAGAGCTAAGTCTCTTTCTTGAAAAGCTTAAATAATTAAGAGAAAACATCAATACAATGGAAAAGTATAGACTGGACAAGACTATTGAGAATGAGTAGTTACAAATTCATATTTACTATGAGCAGTACAAAGAGGCGAGAGTAAGCATGAGAAAGTTGCTTGATGAAAGAAAGATCATGGCAACTAGGCTTAATGAGAAAGATTATCAAGAAGAGGAGATCTCAGATTACTTCAACTCAACTGAATCCACTATAAGAAAAGCATCAGACACATTAGTAGAAGAGATCACAAGTCTACAAGAAGTCAATCTACATCTGACAGAGCAAATCAAGATGTTGTAAATCGGTCAAGAGACTTAGATGGTAAAAATGATTGATGTCATGAATGATTCCAGAAAAGCTGAATCAGAGAGAACATTGGCTATTGATGATAGGAGGAAAATCACAGAGAAGCTACAAGAAAAATAATTAGAGATTCAAAGACTTACTGATCATCACCATGAGATTACTAATTAGATTATTCTTATGAGTCAAGAAACAAATAGATTAAACACTAAACTCATTGAAATAATACATATCATCGGTGAGCTAAGAGAAGAGAATGAGAAGCTAAAGCATGAAGTCAGAATTCAGAATCAACACAATTAATTAATCAAGAAAGTTGAAGATAGCAATAAAAGAATGGATGATTTTCTTGGCAGACAAAGAAGAGTCAAAAACTACACAGGTATATGGTACACCAATAATGGAGAATCATCTAATCAATTAGATCAAAGGAATTTTTATGCAACTCCAAGAACCAAGAAGGTGTCATGCAATCACTGTGGAAAACCAGGCCACACCTCAAACATTTGCAAAAACAAAATGAAATGTATTCCTCAATCACAATCTACTTTCATTGGTAATTGTTATAAATGTCACAAGAAAGGACACAAGGCATTTGAATGCAGATCCAAGGTGACAAATCCAAAGAAGGAAACCTACATGGACAAGTACTGTCCTCCTTGCAAAATGAATGGACATACACATCAAGAGTGTTGGAAAAATAACAAGAAAGCATGGACACCAAAAGAACTTGATAATGGTTACAAACCAACAAGAGTCAGTAACTCATATGTTTGGGAATATAACACATGGGTAAATTGCATAGCATATGGAAGGTATGGTCATATATCTGTCAAATGTATGAGAAAATGGACTAGAAGACCAAGAGGATGGTTCAACCTAGGTATGGCATGTTTACATTGTCATAAGTTTGGACATGTGATAAAATATTGCAAAGACCGACTGACAGAAACAAGCACTTATCCCAATGGAAACACCTTTGATGACATCAAGAAGATGAGAAACAAGATGTGGGTAAAAGCCACAAACACTGAAGGTGTTGGAACAAGAAATAAAAATGATGACGGCCCATCCAATGGATCTGGTGGCATCACTATCTCCAACTAAATTGCACAAGTATGGAACTACATTATGACAAGTTATATTATGCATCAGTTCCATTACACTTTGATAATATTGATAAAATTAGCATTATTGAAGATGCACTATATTGTTACTTGTAATATTATAATTGAAAAATAATTCCATCGGTTAATGGGTACAAATAAGCATCGGTGAACACACACAGTAAAGTTGACACTACTTACCGAAATGTATCGGGCATTACACAAAAGCCAAGTCACTTAGTGTAACTGACAGACATCGGTGATCTTTGAGCCGATAGAAGTTGTCGTCACCATTTTACTAACAATCATCGGTGAAAATACTGAAGCTTCTAGCTGCTCTAAAACTTTGTGCTTACACTGACAATGTTATTTATGCCTCAACCGATGAACTCAATACCGACGAGTTGTTGGCCATTACTGACAACTTAGGGCACAAAATTTATAAAAGCGTGACGAAAGAACTCATTTTGCACCCACGATTTTCGAGTAGGAAGGCAAAGATAAGAAGTGTGATTAAAGAGAAGATTGAAGTGTGACCTTAGCAAGATTCAAACACTACTCAACAAATTCACGAGCAATCACAGAGATTCAGTAAGTACCTACAATCACCAAACACACTATTTATTTATGGATAGCCCTAAATTTTGAAATACGATGGCATCTACTTCAAGAACAACAAAAATGAAAGAGGATAAGAAAAAAATGATTAATCTTATTAGCAATAATACTTTTGTTGAACCTAAATATAATTTACACCCAAAAATTGCATCGCAACCTGATGATTCTGGAGTATTCTCCAGAATCCCACCTAGGGTTTTGCTGGTAGACGATGTAAGGTCCTATATTCATTGCAAGATCTCAGAATTAGTAGATCTAGACTTAGATAATTCCTATAGGGCTCTATGTGATGAATCTGGAAAGCTAAAAGAAGAGAACAAGCATCTGGAAGTGAAAGGCCTGACAAACACACTACACTTTTCTAGGGTTTTTAAGTCAGAATGGATACAGATAGTTCTCAGCATAATGCATAACCAGACATTATGGCTTAATGAGCCTAAAAGAATAACAAAAGATGTTATTCATGCAGTTACTGGATATCCCACAACCGACAAGCCAAAAGGTCACAAGCAGGTACCCATCCTTGAAGGAGGTAGAAAAATTGATAGGTGTAAAATCAGACAAGAGAGGTCTCAAGGTTAACACCATCACCGACGAGGAACTTAAGTTTGGTGCATGTGTGATAGGATATAAGATCTTTTAGGCCAACAGAATGAACAACATAGCAAGCACTGCTATGAACACAGCCTACAAAATCATCAAAGACGGAAAGAAAATGGATCTTGCAAAAATTTTGTTAACTCAACTTGGGGAGAACATGAACACCATAAGGTCTTCAAGGACAAACACTTGTAATTTTGGTTCTCTAATTATGTGCATATTCTTTTACTTTGAAGAAAACTTTCCTTCCATAGGCAAAGTAGTATGGGACACAAGCAAACCAATCACCATATAGATATGTGAGCACATAAAATCATTAGGTACAAATTTTGATGACCTAATGAATGAGTATTTCAAAGGATTTAAGGAAAAGATGCAAGATAGAACTAGGATAGAGTTTGATAGAAGAGCACAAGGATGACATATGTTTTATGGTAGATATTGATTTTACCTATATCAAACCAATAGTACGTAGAAAATCTTGGCTGTCACCATTAGATTATGAGATCAAAATAGGACAAGCTAACAAGTGCATCCAGACACTATTAAATGAACCAATGGACAACAAGCAACCAAGATTTGGCACTTATGAAGAGGCCAAACCAAAAATCAAGTCAAATCTTGTTGTCAAGAAAACTGTAAACAAGAAGAACAATATGGTAAGGGACTTAACCAAGAAATTTTCAGGTATAGAAGAAGGTGAAGAGGAAATAGAAGGAAAGGAGGAAGAAACCGAGGGCCAGTCACCCATCGGTGGAGAAACAAAAAAGAGTGATACAGAGGCTACATAGTCAGATTCACCACCTCCTCCTCCACCCAAGAAATCAAGGAGAATTGTTGCTTCAAGGACAAGAAGCAAAACTGCAAAGGAATCAACTCCTTCACCGTTAAAGAAAGGAAAAGTGAGAACATAAAAGAGGAAACCTATCTCACCAAAGGAAAAATAGAACAAAAGGAGGAAGCTAAACAGAACTAGAGAAGATCTAGAAGACTCGGCTATGGATGAAGCTAACATAGATGTGAAAAAAGGGAAAGAACCCTTGATTCCAAAAATAATTGATGAAATATGTAAAATCATTTTAGAATCACCATCTATCTCTAATCCTAACATTAGGAAATGGTTGAAATTTGATCCAGAGCATCAAAACAAAATTGAATAAGCTATAATAGCTAAAATGTGAAAACACCATTATGTTCCACTTTAATTATCAGAATATGACGTTCCCAAGGAACTAACAGAGAGATTGTCTGCAAGATGGACATTTGCACTTCGCCAAGAAAAAGAGATAAGATAAAGAGTACTTGTTACTCTTATGCCTTCTGATTCAAAGAAGGAAGAGATAAGTGAAACGATGAAAAAGTATGAAAAGGAGTTCTCACCCAAAATGAGAGCATACAAATTTCTCAAGGGGAAGCTAATTGAGCTAGATCAAGACAACATTAAAAAGTGGTGTAAGATACTTAACAAGCCCACTAAGGAAGCTAGCCCGGAGAAAGAACACATCATCATCAAAGATGTACATGATGACTCATCAGTGGAATTGGACAAAGAAGAGAGTGATAAAGTAGTCCCCAAACATACTAAAGTTATGGATGAGGTATGTCCCAACACTACTCTTGAAAAAAATCAGAGTGAAGAAAGCCAGAATCCACAAAGCCCAATTCACATTGATTTGAATGATGAAGCAGAAGTTACAAAAGAAGAATTGACAATAAAAGGTAACTTAAATGAGGATGTCAATTTTGAAAAATGGTTAGATAATGTCATTAATGACATTACATGGAAAGATCCCGCAGAAGGAGTACAAAAATATGAAGATATCACTATTGCACAAGGTGATACCGATGGATGGAACACACTTAATACCACTACAGAGGTAAATACACCAACCAACATGAAAATATTAATAGAAGCTATTGATATTGATTCAAGTCAGGAGAAATCATCCAAGAAAGATGATGATATACCAAAGAACACAGGTAATGAAGAAAATAAGGATGCATCAGACACACAGAAGGATACAGACACAGAGATGAAAGATGCAACCGACACTCAACAAGAGTTGTCTACTAAAAAGGAAAAAGGAGAAGATATTAACAAAGATGATACATTGAGAAAGGATGAAGAGAAAGAAAAAAGTGAAGAAGTTAAGCAAGATGATAGCATGAAGCAAAAGGAAGAAAAATCTATTGATACACACAAGGCCAATGAAGAGACTTCTTCACACAAACAGCATGTGGACTCTGAATGGAAGCAACAAGAAGCTTCATCTTCTCGACCTTCACCAATTAAACCTATCCAATCTCAAGATCTACAAATGGTAGTTCACAAATCTGTCTCTCAACCAAAGAAGAAGAAGAAGAAAGTAATAAAGAAAGACATCTTGGCAGTAGCACTTGATGAGGTAATTGAAACACCCAAGTGGGATGTATCTACTTTGGATACTGAAGTACTTCAAAAGTTTGGAGTGATATGCCAAAGAAAATCTATATAGGAGAAAATGAAAAAGACACATAGGGAAGCCCAAGCACTTGATAAAGCTAGGGATATACTACATCAACTTGTTCCTGATACAAAAGTTGAAGATGGCATATTAGTCATGGAGAAAATTTTAGTTCTTACTGATGCCATCACTACTCAAAGTGTAGATGTAGAGAAGGCAATGGAAGAATGGGCAGAGAAGAAGTATCAACACAAACTGGTTGAGAAGATCAGCCAAGAAGCGACAGAGAACAAGGTAAAGCTCTCTGAATTGGAAAGTCAGTTAGAACCTATTATTACAGAAGCTATTACCTTAGTTCAAAAATTGTGCACACTTGAGAATTTCACAAAGGAGAATAGTGAAAAAATGTCCCAGCTAGATTTAGATCTGATAGCGAGTGCACAAAGTTTAACCTCTGATGCAAATACAATAAAGTTGTATCATGAAAAAATACAAAGGTAAACAGATTAAGACAAGAGATATGGGATGCAGAGACACAATTTAGAAATGAGGTTACTGAGCTGCGGGCTCACATATTGCCAAACCTCACTACTCTGCAACAACATATTATAGATGCAAGAAATCTGATAGCAACCCCATAGATGTCTGTGGTAGACAACATCTACGATATGCATGTGAGGATATCACTTGAGCACATGGATCTAGAGAATTTAAAGGAGAAATGGGAGAAGATGATGGAGGAAATAAAAGCATCACACTCACACACTTTTGAAAATTTGTAAGTACCTTTTCCTTTGCTATCAAAAAAGGAGGAATGAATAGTACATATGTACAATATACTACATTAGCAGAAAGTGAAAAGGATATGTATATTGTATGTACAACATGAATATGTAAAAAAATATATGTACATAAACCTACACTTACCGGCATATGCATAGGGGGGATTCATTTCATGACTAAAAGGAAAAAGACTAAGGATGAAGCATACACAGGTGTACATACTAATATATTAAGTATGTTGCACATATCAGTTTTTGATACTAATGTCAAAGGGAGAGATTGATGACATTAAGTTTTTCCATTAGTATACTTGAGTGAAAAACATGATGAAGTTCATTAGTATAAGCATAAGCGATGGATAGCACATAGCGTAACCAACGAGATAACAATGCTTGACATAAAATTGCTAAGTACAGAATTGCCCAATGAACACTAACAAGTGTTGAACCGACGACAAAGCATAAAGGACATAACCGATGGTACATTTTTGTGAACATCACCGATAAAATAGAAAAAGGCAAGGAACTTGGTGAACAGTTCAAAATAGGGACACCGACGGAGCAGAAGAATGACAGACTGATAGAGCAGCCTAACCATCAGAATCGACAGTCAGTTATAGAACCCGCAAAAAGTGGATCTGACTTTCCACGTCAAATAAAACATTGTAATTCTATTTATATGATTTTAATTTGTTTTAAAACTTACTTGAGGGTCAAGAAAGCATATAGTAAATGTTTTAAAGCATCCTAATGGATCTAAAACATAACTAACTAAAGATCAAGGTCAAGTTGTAAACCTTGGATCTAGAGTTAATCTGAAAAGCATGAATCAAGAATGGACCTAGAAACTAGTATATATAGATGTTCAATCATTTTTAATAGATAAAAAGTTGATAAATAATTGTAGCCATGGAGAGCATCTAAGCTGAAGAAGTAAATTCATCCAAAGTTCAGAAATAGATCATATCAATTATCAAGAACACAAACAAGGCTACCGACGAGTAGAGACAAGGTATTATTCAAATCACTCAAGGTGATTACATATACATTGTAAGCTTTATAGGATCTTTTATCAGAAATTAGAGATTTCATATAGTATCATATCAACATTTATATTGTAGTTGCATTCTAAAAAGTGCATCACATCAGAAATCCTTTTGTAGAAGGTGGACTTAACAGTTCTTTGATAAATTTCTTAATAGAGTACACACCTAACGGTGTTGCTAAAGCTTCAAACAAAGTAGATCCTAACAAGTCTCCAATCTAATACTTGTAATAGGGTAGATCATCAAAAGTGATCAAATTGTAATCCTTAACTGACTCCCTTCTTATCTGTAGATAGTGAAGTTTTGTGGGTAGACATCCCCACCACAGTTTTTACTTCCTAACAGGAGTTTTCTGTGATATCATATCATGTGTTATGTGTTATTTATTTTCATGAATGTTTCTTGAATTTTTACACATGTAAAGAACTTATATTATGATTTCACATACATAAAGAAAGATAAACAGATAGATAGGTGAATGTACAAATCTGATGACACAAAGGTTAATGGGCCAATCACATAAAAAGTTTTAGAGGTACTGATTCACGCCTCCCCTCTCAGTACATCATTCCAATAACTCCAACAATATCAATCTTTTGGAATATTATTCATAAAGTTTTCATAGACTTGGGTGAACCCACAATAGTGGGTTACACTTTTTCAGAGGAAGAAATTCCTCCTAAAATTTGCAAAGTAGGCGGATTTAGAAAGTACTTTTGATAGAAATTATTTTTGATAGAAAGTAGGGACTTTCGATAGAAAGTACTTTCTATCGAAAGTCCTTGAATATGGCAATTTAACTCAATTACTTTTGATAGAAATTAGTTTCGATTGAAACTAATTAGTTTTTATTGAAACCCTCTAATTAGAGGCCATATGCAGAGGCTAATAGAAATTTGTAGTTTTCATTGCTTTGGGGCTCAAGCGCGGGGCTCAAAAGGAAGAATAGGGAGACTTCCTTTTGCATCACACAAGTAATTTGAAAAAGCTTTCTAACGAATATAGATTTGACAATTTTTGAATTAATTAGGTCTATTTTTTTTATGTGCATCGAATGTAGGTTTTTTTATCAAATATAAACCTCCAAGTTTGATGTTCAATGAAAAATAGTAGAAAAGAGATGCCCTCCAGCTTTGAGTCTACTTTCTATCAAAAAAAATGAATTTTGATAAATACACAAGTTATAAGCTATGCAGTCAAGGTATGTCAAAATTACAGTTTACTCTACTTCAAATGTTCATAAAATATGCAATAATCATGATAATGTCACCAAACCAATTGCATGCCCTCTGTATTGATGTTACAAAATGAAATTCAAAAGAAGCGCATTGATATCTATTTTAGAAAAAAAATACTCTATGAAGTCAATGTAACTTTATGAAAATGACGTTTTCAACAACATAGCAGTTTTAGTGGGAGAAAAAAAACCATTCAACTCAATTCAATATATATATATATATATATATATATATATATATATATAGAATCTAGACAGAAAATCCTAAAAGACTCTAGTTTACTTCATCTTTGATTTCAAACGGTTTAACTCAATATGCATTTGAATCTGAAAGTTTTTTTCAAAATGTAGAATTCAATGTCCGTTTAGGAAAAAAAGTGTAACCCACTATTGTGGGATCACCCACCTTCATCATCTTATCCTTTCATATCTCAATCAAGAAACATATTTAAGAAGGATAATGAAGGATCGTTTCAAAAGCAACAACTTAAGACAATTATGTATCTTATAAAACATAATTAAGATACTTTTAATATTACAGTAGTATTAAGCCTTAAATACAAAGACATTTTGGTAGGATTTGAGATAGACAAATCCACAGTTCACCAAGAACACCTGCATGCAAATGACCTGTTACAGGAAGGAAGCTGAAGAGACAAAAAGCAAAGCTTGGAAAATCTCAAGTGGTGTGAGAGAAATTGTATTCCAAGATAATTAACAAATAATTACAAATTTCAATCTATAAGGTGAACAAAACCCTAAAAAGGTAAAAAGCTAGGTTGCACATAATAATTAGTATAAATATTAATTATGATGCACCTAAGAGACAACTTAAGTAAAATAGAGTAATAAACTAATTAATTAATTAAATCAAAGTGATATAATTAATAAGTGAAGACATATAATTACCCTAACACCCCCCTTAAGAGAAGCTCAGGAGGTAAGCTAACCTATCATAGCTATGAAAGTAGGATATGGGTCCTGGCAATAAGGCCTGATCAGGTACCCAATACAAGGAAATATTTGTAAACCGGAGACAAAGGAGAAAACCCAGTGGGAAAAACCCCTCTCCAAAAAGAGATAGAACAAACATGCTGAAAAAAAAACATGAAGGAAGGAAGGCATCAAGAAGACCCCCCAAGGACAACTTCTGTCACCCAAGCATAGAACACAACTGAAGATAGCGCGGAGATGCACAATTTTTAGTGAAGATGTCAGCAACTTGTGCGTTAGTGGGAATGTACTCCAAAGTGAGAACACCATCCTGAATCTGTTGACAGATGAAATACATATAAATCTCAATATGATTAGTGCGTTGATGCTCCACTGGGTTGTGGGAAATGTGAATAGAACTCTGATTATCGCACCACAAAATAATGTGACGATCAAGAGGAAAACCAAACTCAGTCATCAAATGTCAAAGCCATAAATTCTCCTGACTAGCATGCACTGTAGCTTTGTACTCAGCCTTTGTAGATGAAAGTGTGTGAGCATTCTGCTTCTTGCATGACCATGTGATAGGACCAAAGCCAAGACAGAAAAAAAAGCCAGAAGTAGACTTCTGGTCATCAACATCACCAGCCCAATCTGAGTCAGTGAAGCCAACAATGTGAGGAGCCCCTAATGTGTAATGAATACCATACATAATAGTGCCCTAAATGTATCTCAAAATATGCTTGGAAGCTTGCCAGTGACTCTCATGAGGCTCATTTGAAAATCAAGAGACAAGACCAACTGCAAAGGAGAGATCAAGACGTGTGTGTGTTAGGTACAATAAACTGCCAACCAACTGTCGATACAATGTAGGATAAACTGAAGGCAAAGTGCAAGAGGTAGACAAGGTAACACCCGACTACAAAGGTGTGCGAGCAGGCTTGCAAGCATGCATGTCAAAGTGCCGAAGCATGTCAAGAGAATACTTCGACTGGTAAATAAAGATCCTAGCAGAGGACTGAACAATGTGTAGAACAAGAAAGTAGTGTAACAGACCAAGATCAGTCATCTCAAACTTCTCCATCAATGTGCGCTAAACATCCTGAATCATAGAAGATGAGCTACCTGTGATGAGAAGATCATCAAAATATAGCACAAGGGTCAAAACCTCATCCTAAAGATGTTGAATATAGATTGTAGGATCAAAATGGCAGTGTGTGAAGCCTGTGGAAAGCAGAAAAGGGTCCATCTTCTCATACCAAGCCCAAGGGACCTATTTGAGACCATACAAAGAATGTCAAAGTCTGCAAACCAAGGAGGAATCCTACACAAATCCTTGAGGCTACTCCATGTAAATCTCCTCACTAAGATCACCATGCAAGAATGCACTCTTCACATCCATCTAAAAAATGGGCCATCCCTAAGAAGCTATGAGGGATAAGACAAGGCGAATAGAGTTCATCTTGGTGACAGGGGCAAATGTCTCAGTGTAATCAATACCCTCAACCTGTGAAAAACCCTTCATAACAAGATGTGCCTTATACTTATCAATAGAACCATTAGAAACAAACTTAGTATGATACAACCACTTGCATCACACTAACTTTCTTCCCTTAGGAAGAGAATAAAGATCCCAAGCATGATTCTTCATCAAAGAAGAATACTCCTCCTCCATAGAACTATCCCACTCAAGATGTCATGTCACTGCTGAAAATGTTTGAGGATCACTACAAATGACATGACTCAGAAGGCTAGAACCTACAATATGAGACCGGGTGTGATGGGAAGATGAAGGGTCTTCAGCCAGAGATCTTGCAACCTCAACTATAAAACGAGCCCATCTTGGCATCTATGGAGGATCCTGTGGTGGAGGTAAATGGGGATCACCAAGATCATCATCCTCATCATCCTGAAAAGAATCTGGAAGGGATGGGAGAGTAGTGGTAAGTGAAGTAGACTCTAGAAGTAGGGTACCTATTGCAGGAAGGCGCTCATCAAACTGGACATCCCGTCAAAATAGGACCTCTTTGGAATCAGGATCAAACAACTTGTGTGCCTTAACATCCTCACAGTAGCCAACAAAAATGAGGTGTCAGATCTTTCACTCCATTGCTCTCCTTTGAGAATTAGGCACAAATTCCCATGCTTCACTACCCAAAACTCGAAATAAAGATACATCAGGCTTGACATGAGACCAAGCCTCCTTGGGAGTCATATGTCAAATTGCCTTGTGAGGCATCCGATTCTGAATATAGTTGGCATAATTGATTGCCTCTACCCAAAAAGATGAATCCATGGACCTGGACTGAATCATACAATTAGCCATCTCCCGAAGTGTTTTGTTCTTTCTCTCTGCCACACCATTCTGCTGAGGGGTGTAGGGAACTGAAAACTGATGTTGATGACCATGTTCATAGAAAAAATCCCTAAAAGCTTAGTTCACATACTCCCCCCATTATCTGTGCATATCCATCAAACAGAAAGACCAGATTGCTTCTCCACAAATGTCTTAAGGACTTGAAATGAATTAAAGACATCAGACTTGTACTTCAAAAAGTACACCCATGTACACTTGGAGAAGTCATCAATGAAAGTAAGCACATATTTGGCACCAGAAAAGGAAGGAGTAGGAAATGACATGAGGTCACTATGAATCAACTCCAATGGTGCCAAAGCATAAGTCGCTCATCCCTGAGGAAAATTATCCCTATGTTGCTTTCCAAGAACACAACCCTCACAAACACCATTAGTGCAGGAAATCTGAGGAAGCCCAAGAACAAGTGCATGTGTGCTCATCTATAGAAGATACCTCTAATTGACATGGCCCAAACACTCATGCCAAAGTTTGCTCACTGAATCTACATGTTCTATAAGATAGGAACATGTACCATCAGAAGGCTCAAATCCATCAAATCTATATAGGCAAGATGTAGAGTCAACACTCCCAGTAGCCACAATCAAATTAGAATCATGTAAATATCAAATAACCACATCATGTGGTGAGAAATCAACTATCTTACTAGAGCTAGAGTGGCAAATCTGATAGATGGACAATAGGTTCATTAAGATGTCAGGGACAAACAGAACATCCTGAAGAGAACCCCCAGCTAATGCAACAAAACTAGAACCCAAAATTGAAAGATGTGATGAGTTCCCAATAGAAATCTATGAAGTAGCACAAGGAGCAAGTGAGGTGACCAACTATTGAGTGTGAGTCATATGGTGAGAGGCACCAGAATCTAAAATCCAGGTGGGCCCAGAAGTCATTTCTCATGCAGTAAGAGAATGACCTTTCCCTATAGGGGAGGATGTGGACTAAGGAGAATAAATGTGATGCTCCTGCATGGCTTCCTCTAAAGCCTCCAAACATTTCCAATACCTAGAAATGAGATGACCATCCTTTCCACAAAAACTACAGGTCTCAACTGATTTCTTCTTAGTCTTGGAGGTAGACTTAGCAGACTTCAAAGAAGATTTACCCTTTGAAGGGTTAGCTAGAGCTTTTGGATCAGCTTTCTGTGCAAGTTTGGAGGAATACTCACTACCTACTGAATCTATCTTTGATTTGGCTTTCTATTTTGGTTTCCCCTGTGAAGACTGAGCAACCAATACTTGGCTTGAAGAGCCAGAAGCATCTATTTGTTGGATCTTTGCTGGTTCTTGTGTCAATAGATCACAAAATATCTCAAAGGAAGGCATGGTGTGTCTAGCACCCAAAGCATCCATGGTGGAATAGAAAGTGGAAGAAAAGATCTGATACTGTCCTCTCAACTTTGAGAGTATCAGGAAGATACACTCATCATTTGTCTTGGTTTTCCCACATCCCTGCAAAACTAAATGCAAAGACTTGAACTTCATTAAGAAGTCCTCAATGGTGGGAAAGATAGTAGGAGTCAAAGAATTCAACTCTGCATCAAGCTCTAGTGCCTATAACTCATTCACTGTGCCAAAAAAATCTGAAAACTTGCCCCAAATAGCCTGAGGAGTGGTCAAACCATCCAGGTGAAATAGGAGACTGTCAAAGATGTTTAATGCAATCAAGCCCATGGCTTCATCCATTTTGTTTCTGTGATAAAGAACCTCAAAAGGGTGCTACAGGACAGGTTGGTGCTCATCCAGATATGACCATAAGCCACGTGACATAAGTATTCTGGTCATGTGAACTTTTCAGGTGTGATAGTTATGTGGTGTCAGCCAAGACACAAAGGGGTTTGACATTGAGAGAAGAAGATAGAAGTAGAAGGGTCTTTTTTGAAGTAAATTACAAGAAGGAAAATGCACCCCCCATAATGTATAATTTTATCCCCCGTACACCAAAGAAATAACTAAAGAAAGGACAAAAAACAAGGAGAAAAACTGGACACCAGATGCACAGATGGAGGAAACTGAAGCCTCTACTTTGACACCAAAAAGAGGAACTCAAACGGTTGAATCAAAAAATGAAACCAGCATCATCCTCTCCGGCTCAAAAAGAGCTTTCTGGTGATATTGTGTTTTTGAAAAAATGACACCATATGCAAAATTTATGGCCAAAAAACCAACTACACCTCCAGAAATGAGCTCTCTAGAAAAACACAAAGATGGTAAAAAATTTGACGATCAAACAACTGTCACCCATCCATGGCAAAAAAATTGACAGTTGTATGGCCGTTAGAAGACCATCGCCTGCAGGGAATATTCTGGTACCGGGAAAAAGATTTTGATCACCAAATGCTGATGTTACCCCCCAAAATGATGACATCATAGGGGGCTGACTGGTGGTGGCACAGGAGCGGAGCTCTGGGTGGCACCTCGACAGCTCTCGGGCGGCACTGCCGAGCGACTGGCTAGTGGCGCACCGGCGGGGGCCAGGCCAGGGTGGTGCAGTGGCGATGCGCTGGTGCTGTGACTGGCTGCTCCCCAAAAATGCCCTCAAAGGGGTTTTTTAATTTTTTTTATTGTTTTCACCTCGGGAAGCATATCATACGGCCTTGAAGGGAAAAAAAAATTCCTAGATACTACTGTGGCCAAATATGGCCAACTTTATATGAAAAGTTGATCTCTCAGGCCTTCTAAGCGCAATGGCAATGTCTATTTTGGGTCATAGTGCTCCAGAAAATGTCTCTTCCAGATTGAAGAAGAAACCTTAGAGATGTTGTTGTTTTCATCCTCAAATCATGGCTTCAAGACCTCCAGACCAGGCAGCATCAGGGAAGCTCTGATACCATGTAGGATTTGAGACACACAAATCCACAGTTCGCTAAGAACACCTGCATGCAAATGACCTGTTATAGGAAGGAAGATGAAGAGACAAAAAACAAAGCTTGGAAAATCTCAAGCCGTGTGACAGAAATTGTATTCCAAGATAATTAACAAATAATTACAAATTTCAACCTATAAGGTGAACAAAACCCTAAAAAGGTAAAAAGGTAGGTTGCACATAATAATTAATATAAATATTAATTATGATGCACCTAAGAGACAACTTAAGTAAAATAGAGTAATAAACAACTTAATTAATTAAATCAAAGTGATCTAATTAATAAGTGAATACATATAATTACTCTAACAATTTTTCTAGAGCCAATAAACCTCTTGATTTAGGACTGTAAATAATCTTAGCTTGATGCAAATCAAAACTTTAACACTTAAATTATAATTAGATACTTCTATATATGTTCCTAAATTATTTCATGCAAATATTTTTTGTGAGTATCATAGAGTTAATTATCATGGTACAAAATGATGACCTATGTTGAAAAATAAGATACAACAAATTATATAAAAAAATTCACGTATAGAAGGAATAAATTATGGGGCAACAAGTTCACCACTCTAAATTGAAATTCCCAAATCAATACCAAACTCTTTCCTAAAAATAATAATATAAAGTCTATTTTAGAAAAAGAAATAAAATGAGTAACTAAATTCTCCACTATATTATTAAAAAAAATATGTTATCATCATTGATAATCATGTTCTCATTGTCATGCTACTCCAAGTATGTTACATTTTCATGTGATGAGATTCTAAATAATGGTTATCATGGGTGTCATTGTTATATCAAAGTTATTATCTGATGTATAATCCTAGATAAATATAATCATGGTAAGTCTCATTTTATTGTACATGCACATAGACATTTCTATTTAAACATTATTTAAATAAATAATACATTCTCACTAAAGCTTTTCATTAAAATGTTCCAATCATATCATGTAAGATAATATTGGTTGAATTATCGTAAATTTTAAAATAAAATAAAGAGATGAACCTATATTAATTTAGATAATTCATACATCCGAGAAATTTAGCATGTTCTCAGGGTAGATATTAGATTAAACATTGATTAGTTACCTCCATATTACATCAATGCATACAGTTCATTTTAAAAAGGAAATAAAAATTATTGTTCCTAGAAATTATTCATATGAATTGTCTTTATGAATGTCAATTCTACTATTTAAATGTTTATTCACAAACCAAAAAGAGGCACGAGTTGAGTAGATAGTAAGATCATATACAAATGTTTCAAATAACAACCTTGAAAGATGAAAAAAAAACTAGAGAATGTAGAAAAAGTTGAAACAATTTGAAATATTCTTCAAGCTCTTATTGAATTGGAATTACGAAAACACCAATCTCATAATTATAAATAAATAAATAATAAAATGAATTTAAAATGCACCTTTTTACCACATAAAGCTATAAATTCTATTAAAAAACAAGCCAAATTTATTACAAATAGGAAACAAAAATTAAAATAAAAATGTACCTAAATATAAACCTAAGAGTATTCTACTAGAGAACTTATTTGTTAAAGGAGCCACTTCAAAGAATTCTCAAGGCCTTTCCAAGTCTATTTCCATGACTTATCTAAAGGGATTCTCACCTTTAGACCCTGTTTGTTTGCAGAATTGGAATTTGGCTCAAAACCTGATTATCTCAAAATAAGGTTTTGAAATTCTGGTTTTGTGTATTCGGAAGATAGTTTGGACCGTTTGGTTGACCCAGAAGATGACTGAGACAATCCATCTTCTGTGTTTGGTTGACATTTTTGAAATTAGAATTAGAATTAGATTTAAAACCATTATTAAAAAGTTGTCACATTTATAAAAATATAAATCATTAAATGTCACCTTTATAAACTAAAATGTCAAAATAGACGCTGTCGGACCCGACACCATATAAAATGCAACATTTAAAAAAAAAATCGGGTTTTATTTGAATTCCACCTATTTGAGTGGAAGTGGAACTTCCAGAAGTTCACCCAAAATGAGAATTCGAAAACACAAACCAGGTTTTTAATTTTGCAATCCAAACAGCGGATTTGGCTCAAAACCCAAAAATCTACTGCCAATTCCACTCGTATTCCCGCAAACAAACGGGGCCTTAGATTTAAGGTAAGTCTTAGAAGATGGTGACTCTAATCACCTTTTATGTCAATACTTTCATTAATATTTATCAGTTGAAGCTATGATTTTTCACATTGTATTTTAATTTGGTTTCCTTCCTATTATAAGATGATTAATCATCATGGTCATTAATAATATGTCTCACATAAAATCACCTTTTATTTAATTCATATTGATGTAAGTGACAATGAAAACCACTTCTTGTTGAATATAACCTATTTTTACTTCATATTACATAATTTCCTTATATCCCATTTACCTTAATATATTTGGATGTTGCAAAGGAATGCAAGTTTTCTTAACATAGTACATTCATATTTAACAAAAAAAAATAGTTACCTCAAACTTTTTGTTTATGATTGGCATTTTTTATTGATTCATTATTGGTGTGCTCCTCCTTTCATTGTGACATTAATTTGCACTTCATATACATATTTTTACTGTCATTTTTATTAATCTTTATTTGTTTTTCTTCTTTCTTATTTTTCATCACTCAATTATCTCTCATTTTTACATTTGTTTTCAATCAACATTTATTCATTTTACATCTTAATTATCCTTTTATAATTAAAATTATGGTCTTGTACACTTATCACACTTTATATTATTGCACTTACCACATTTTTAGACACAGTTACACACATTATAATACAAACTAAGGGATAAAGTATTCATTACTATATTTCATATCATACCATTAATTTTATTTAATTGTATTCTACATGAAATCTCTTGCCATCAATTTTACATGATAACTAAATTATTTGTATGACATTCATTCTTTCTCACTTTCATAAAATTATATTTTACTAAAAAATTAATTAAATGTCTTTATTGTATAAAAATATTACATAAAATTTATGATTACATTTTCAACTATTACACTATAATGTTTGCCTAGATATTATATGATAACAAGTTTGATACATGGAAAAAATCAGTAGGATGAGCGGCAGAAGAGGAAGTTTGAAACCTAGGGTTTCTTCTTTCCATAGGAGCCCCTCTATAGTGGATTTGGAAAGGGAAGTCTTAGATGATAAGCCAGATGGAGACATCGATAATGCAGCAAATTGTGGGGAGGTATTTGGAGGCATTGTTGGTGGCTGGAAATAGCTCATGGTTGCTATAATTGTTTATGTTTGGTGGGGCTTGGGCTTGCTGGTTTGTGGTTTTAGGAGATTTTATGGGCCCCCTGTCCTTCATGTTGTGCATGTAAAATTTGCATACATGTTTGTCACAAACACTCAATAGATCATTACAGGAATGGTTAGATAAATGAAATCAGATAACAACATATAAACCATACTAAATTTATCTATTCCTCCTAAATGATGCAAGTATGATTTCTCTCAATTTTTCCAAGCATTAACAGTGACCTGAATACAAATTGAATGCATGATTAATCTATGTTTTTTGGATTTTTTCAATGCAAATATGATGAAAACTAATCTAAATTGATGCAAAACTATAAGGAAATTAAGCTAGATGAAATCCATGATTCAATGCTAAAATCTAATGTGCAATATAAAAATAATAATTAAACTAGAATGATAAAAATATTATTCAATTGCAATATGATCTATGTTTCTAATTGTATTATATGTCTTTGATTTGAGAGATGAGAGCCTGTATGTATAGAAAACTCAGGTAACAGACACAGTCGAGAATGACTGATAATGAGTGGTCAAGAATCTCCCAAAATTAGCTTAATCCATGTGATTTTAAGTTGATTGGCCGCTTTCTTGAGTGATTTGTTAAGATAATTTTTGATTGAATGTTTTTCTAACTGATTTATTTAGATTTCCCTTTTTCTCAATTTTTATTTCTTTTCGTCAAATTAATCTCCTTTTTATGATTTAATGAAAAAGTAATTTATTTAATGAATATGCTAGGATTTTTAATAAATAAATAGGATTAAAATGATCTAATTTCCAAATAATGTTGATATTTGGTATTTTAATTGACTTGGTGATTAAATACAATCTAGTGATCAGATCAGGTTGAATTCATGAACAAAATTTCCTTTAGTTACGACTTTGATGATTAAAGATCGATTAATTGAGATTAGGGGCTTATAGTTTAGAAGATCAGTTTTGGGTGATTACATTTTCCCCTCTTTGAATTGATGTGTGAGAAGTGCATTAATTCAAAGAAATTTTTTTATTGAAGCATAGAATAGTTTTATATGAAGCAATGAAACTATCCCCAAGGAGAGAAATTGACTCTGAACTTGATTGGAGGAAGAATGATTGAAGATTCAAAAGATACTCATTCTGAACTTGATGGAACTAGAATCGATGAAGAAAGATCAGAATGCTCAACCTTATGTGAAGTGATAAGACTAAAAATCTATATGATGATGATGGTGAAAAACAACCAATTTTATGTGAAGCGATGAAATTGATCAATGTCAAAAAGATTCTTAAATCATAATATTGGTTTGAACGAATAACCGGCTTGATGAGGTGCGATGAAACTGATTACTATTAAGAGACTGATTGGGCTAATTGAATTGATATGTGGTGTAGGAGCACCCCTTGATGAAGACAATTGGGTCATAAGAACTCCATGATTTTGATAGCATCTTTTGATAGGACAAGTGCCTACAGGGATCAAGAGATCCTAGCAATGTAATAAGTCCTAACTTATAAGGCCTAGTGACTTAGGATGTGTTATAAATCATATGGTTCACTATAGTCAGATGGAAATGGTTCAGGTAGAACTATGTTAGGAAGGGTTAAATTTATGTTAGAATTTATCAAAAAGGTCAAGTGCGCCCTTGGTAGCTTCCTAGGTTGATTAGGAAGTTAGTTTGTGAATGTTGTCAACAAATTGTGAAATATTGTAAACAACACAAATTGCTAATTGCAACTTTTCAAATTTTAGTTTCCCAACATTCATAACCAACCAAAATAGGTTTAAACTAAAGGGTATTTACAAAAAATTGTGCCAACAATCGAAGTCAAGGTTATTGTGAAGATTTTGTATGAAGATAATTGAATTTGAATAAAGAAAACTGTATTTTCCCATGAAATTCTATGGTTTTTCCTTGTGTACAAAGTTGTACAGGTCAAAATGAGAAAATGAACTTGATATAAAGTTGGGGAATTGAGTTACCTTTCATTTTAATCTGGTTATAGGTCTTAAGGTGGAGTATCAAGGGAGAAAATGTGTCATAGTAACTTACAGGTCAAAAACTTGACAAAAATCAGAGTTTCAACTTTCTCTCTCCATATCTAAAAATGTAACCACTAGAAAATTCTCTAACCTGCTTCAAATGAGAGATTGGAGATTTTAATTTATTATTCAATTGGTTTTGGAATGGTTTTTTTCAGTTGAGGAGAGATATGCATGAAACTCTAGCTAGGCATCCACATGTGACTGGAAGAGAGTCATAGACTAGAAGTTTGCAGACCCCGTAACTTTTGATGGGTATTGTTTCAAAGCCCAAAAATGGAGGATTGAAGGTCTTTTAGACACCCCAAGGTGTTCCAAGTGTCATATTGGTGAAATCAAAGGTTTCAATGGTACTTCCTTCTTTAGGTTCCTTAATTAGCCCTCCTAAGCCAAAGTGAGGGTTTCCAAGTTAGATGAGTTGTCTAAGGTTTCAACACCTGTCCTTTTGGAAAAAGTGTTGCCCCAAATATTATAGCCTGAATGTGTGATCACTTTTCTAGGTACTTTGGTTGAATTGGTGGTGAAACTAGAAAAGGTGTCCAGAAAGGGCTACTAGGAAAACAGTGCAACTTAGGATAGTTTGGGTGTTGAATGAATTTGGAGCCAAGGAGTCAATTTTGTGGTGTTGTGGAGTGTTAAGGGATTATGTTGGCATGTTGGATAGACTTTGAGACTTATAGGTTAGTTGGGGTACCATTGAACAAGGAAGGTGGACCAAGAACACCTAGGAAATATGGGAGAGTCAACACAAGGTGGTGTGTATGACAGAGAGAAAATCTAAAAGGGGTTATGGGGGATTCAATAAAAGGATTTTGTTAGTTGGAAGAAGACACTTGAATGTGTGGAGCTCTAGCCTGAGATATTTCAAGACAAAAGGGGTAGAATTCTTGGTTTGGATCAAGTAAGGACTTGAGTTGGTTCAAGTTGGTTAGGGGGTTAGGAGCTCTGCATCAATATGGATCCCGATGAAGCCAATTATCAGACTTCAGAGAAAATCTAAAAGGGGTTATGGGGATTCAATATGAGGATTTGGTGAGTTGGAAGAAGACACTTTAAGGTGTGGAGCCCTGGCCTGAGATATCCCATGAAAAAAAGGGGTAGAATTCTTGGTTTGGGTCAATTAAGGACTTGAGTTTGTTAAATTTGGTTAGGGGCTTAGGACCTTTGCATCAACTATTATCAGAGAAAGAGAGATCCTTAGTAAGAGGATTGTAAACCATGACTGTAGAAAAGGGAGACACTGAGATCCCATCAAGGATCACAAATGTAGAACTTGCAAGGATACTGAGAGAACAAATGACAGAGAACAAAGATTCAAGGAGAGAGATGGAAAGACTCAAAGGGAAGGTTGATAGAAGAGGTGGTGGAAAATTTGGAGATGATGAGGAAGGGAGTGATGAAGAACCCCTTAATCAGGAAGATGAAGAGGTTCTTGCATACCAGAGGCTGCTCTTGAAGAGCTTGAAGTCCATGGAAAGAAGGACAATGGACGTTAAAATAGATATTCCATTATATAGTAGAAAGATGGACCCTAATGCTACTATGGATTGGGTTGATGCTCTAACAAGTTTCTTTGATTGTGAAGACATACCTGAGAACCAAAAGGTAAATATTGCCAAGTCAAAATTGAAAGGATCTACACTAACATGGTGGAATTTCACTCAAGATGAAATAGTGAAGAATGGAAAGAATCATATTACTACTTGGAAGAGGATGGTAGCCTTACTTAAAGAGAAATATGTTCCTGAAGATTATGAAGTACAACTTCATAAGAGGGGGATGAATTTGAGGAAGAAGGATTTAAATGTCTCAACTTACACTAAGGAGTTCCAGAGGCTTGTCATGAAGTCTAAGGAGGCAGAATCTGAGAGTGTGAAGCTTGCAAGATACATGTAAGTATTGAGAATTACACTACAAGATGAAATTAGTTTGAGTATGCCTACCATAGTACAAAAATGCTATCAATTAGCATTTAAGGTTGAGGAGAAGCACAAGAGAAGACATGAATAAGGTAGTAGAGGGATAGGACAAAAGGATTTTGGAAGCCGGGGTAGAGGTATGACTAGTGGGAGAGGAAAAGGTCCAAAGGAATTTGGGGAATCAAGTCATGAAGGTAGGTAAGAAGAGAGTAGTTGTAGAGGTTCCTTTAGCAGAAGAAGATCAAACTCTAGAGGGAAATTTGTAGGAAGAGGCCCAGATACAATCAAATGCTTTAGGTTTCATCAGCCCAGACATTTGGCATCAAAGTGTCCTAAAAATGGGAATAAACAAGGTGAGAGGAGAGAAAATTTGGTGAGGGATGAAGACTCAGAAAGTGTGCATTCACATGAATCCTTTGTAGTACCAGAGCAGGGAGAGTCAATCATGATGACAAGGACTTTGATCAAAGCACATAGTGCACTAGAGCCACCCCAAAGAAAGACACTTTTTAGAACCACATGCAAGGTGGGAGATAAAATATGTAGAGTAGTCATTGATTATGGTTCTAGAGACAATTTGGTGCCCCTTAAAGCTGTTGAAAAGATGAAGTTGAAAAGGATTCCACATCCCACACCCTACAAGGTTTCATGGTTCAAAAGGGCAACATAGAGTCATTGAAGAGAAAGCATGGATAGAGTTTCAAATTTGCAATATACAAGGACAAGGTACTTTGTGATATAGTACCAACGGATGTGCCACTTTATCATAGGGAGACCATGGAAGTATGAATTGGAGGAACATCAAGATGGGAGGAAGAACACATACTCCATCTAGTACAAAGGTGAGAAGGTAACTTTACTACCCCTGCCAGATAATGGTGAAAAAGATTCTAAATTTTTGTTGTAGGAGGAAAAATATTTCTAAAAATATTGAAGGAGAAAGATACTCCTTGTTATGCCTTGGTGGTATTTCCAAAACAAGAAGAGGGGAAGGTGCACAGGAAGAAAGATGAATCTAGGAGAGTAGGTCCTAAGAAGATAGTAGATTTTCTAGAGATGTATAAGGAAAATTTAACCAAGGAGTTACCAAGCACCCTACCCCCAATTAGGGAGATTAGCCACAATATAGACCTAATCCCTGGGGCCACACTCCCAAACAAAGCATCCTATAAACTGACACCCCAAAAAAAATGAATAAATGTCCAAGAAAATCCAATAAATTTTGTACAAGGGTTTGATAAAAAAAAATTTGAGCCCTTATGCAGTCCATCCCCTATTAGCACCTAAGAAAGAGGGGACTTGGAGATTATGTACTAATTCTAGAGCCATAAATAGAATCACTATTACGTATAGATTTCCTATGCCTAGGATTGAATACTTGTTGGACCATCTAGGGGGTGCAAAGTAATATTCAAAGGTGGATTGAAAAGTGGATACCACCAAATCAGAATAAGGGCTAGAGATGAATGGAAAACAACCTTTAAAACTAATGAAGGAATCTATGAATGGAGGGTGATGTCTTTTGGGTTGTCAAATACTCCAAGTACATTCATGAGGCTCATGTATGAATTTTTGAAACCATTCCTTTGAAAATTTGTAATTGTGTATCTAGATGATATACCAATCTTTAGTAATACTAAGGATGGACACTTAAAATATTTGAATTCGGTCCTTAAAAGATTGCAAGAGGAAAATCTCCTAATCAATTTGGATAAGTGTGTATTCATGCAGGAAGAGTTGGTGTATCTTGAATTTGTGATTTCAGGTGGAAGCACAAAGATGGATCTAGGAAAGGTGTAAAGCATCTTATATTGACCCTCTCCAAGGACCATAACAAAGGTTAGAAGCTTCCATGGACTGGCTTCTTTTTACAGGAAGTTTATCAGAGGTTTTAGTCAGATTTATGCACCAATTTTTGAGATAATAAAAGGGGAGAAGAAGTGAAATTTTGTGTTGACTAAGGAGGTTGAGGAGGCTTTTCAAAGTCTCAAAAAAAGGGTAGAAAAGTAGCCTATACTGGATTTTCCATATTTTCATAATTTTTTAATATTTGAATGTGATGCATCTAATGTGGCAATAGGGGTTGTTTTAAGTCAAGAGGGGAGACCCATTGCATTTTTTAGTGAAAAATTGAATGAGGCTAAGAGGAAGTATTCCTCTTATGATTTATAGATGTATGCCTTAGTACAAGCCTTAAAAAAGTGGAGGCAGTATCTCCTTCCAAAGGATTTTGTTGTTTTCACTGACAATCAGGCCCTTAGCTTCATGAATAGCCAAGAGAAGTTAATCCACAAACACATGAAGTGGGTCAAATAAATCCAATCATATACCTTTTCAATAAACCAAAAGAAATAATTTTATAACAAGGTGGTAGATTCTTTTAGAAGAAGAGTCATGGTAGTGCAAGAGGTAAGATTTCAAAGTGTGGGTATTGACTCCTTGAAAGGTATGCATGAAAGCGATGAGGATTTTCATGAGATATACAAATTTTGTTCTAATTTTTTAGAAGCTTATCATGTTGAATATTCTGATTATTTTATTCAAGATGGTTTTTTGTTTAAAGGGCATCAATTATGCATCCCTAGGTTCTCAATGAGAGAGAACATTGTGAAAGAAAATAATTGTGGAAGCATGAGTGGGAACTTTGGGTTGGATAAGACCCTAGAGTAGGTGAGAAGACATTACTATTGGCCCAAAATTCAGGGAGATGTGAGGATATTTGTGGAAAAATTTACTATTTTGCAAAAATAAAAAAGATACTTCAACAAATGAAGGTTTGTACCAACCATTGCCCATACCTACAAGACCTTGGGAAAGTTGTAGTATGTATTTTGTAATGGGTTTACCTCAGACACAAAAAGTCTTTGGTAGCATATTTTTCATAGTTGATAGATTCAATAAGATGGCACACTTATTTCCATGTAAGAGAACAAGTGATGCAACCTATGTAGCCAATTTTTTTTTCAAAGAAATAGTGAGGATACATGGACTTCCACAAACCATTGTGTCAGATAGGGATGTGAAGTTTATTGGCCATTTTTGGAGGACCTTATGGAAGAGGATAGGAACAAACTTGAACTTTAGTTCAGCCTATCATCCCCAAATAGATGGCCAAACTAAATTTTTCAATAGGTCATTGGGAAACCTATTGATATTTTTAACAAAATAATATGGGGAGAAGTGGGATAATGTACTTCCATAAGCTGAATTTTCCTTCAATGATTCTGTGAATACAAGTACAAGTAAGAGTCCTTTTTAGATTGTGTATGGGTAGAATCCAAGGGGCTTAATATATTTGAGAGATATTCCCAAAGATGGGAAAGTGAGTGGTCATGGTGAACAATTTACAGACAACATGAAGGAGATTCGTGATCAAGACAAGTTAACACTTCAAAAAAGTTCAGAAAAGTATAAAGAAAGTGTAGATAAGAGGAGGGATGTAAAATTTTAGGTTGGTGACTTGGTGTGGGTATATTTGAGTAAGGATAGGTTGCCTTAGGGGAAGCATACAAAGTTACTCGTGAAGAATGTGGGTTCTTGCAAAGTCTTGAAGAAGCATGGAATGAATGACTATGAGATATCACTTCCTTCTAACTTAGGTATATCTCCTATCTTCAATATTTCTAATCTAACACTATATGAAGGACATTGTGGTGTAGGTAAAAAGATACATGTGGAAGATTTTCATGAAGATCTTGTAGCTATACCCTCTCATGAACCCAAGAATCCTGAGAAGATGATAGATACAAAAGTCATCAAAAATGTTAGAATACTTTAGGGATAACTGAGAAGGGGGGGTGAATCAGTTATCCGCAACTTTAAATCTTTATCTTAAACTTATTAATCAGATTGATATAAAGTAAATGCACATTTAGATAACACATTACACAACACATAAATTTGGTTACAATGAAACCAAATGGTAAAAACCCCGGTGGGAATTAATACCCACAAAGAACTATACTATTTATAGTGATCCTTGTTAAAAGATCTTCCAACCATGTTAGGAGTTGTACATTACAATGCAGTAGTATAGTGACCTGGTTAAGGGTTGGACCCTATTAGGAGTCTTTTACAATAACCCTATTAGGCGTGGAGGACTCATTGTCCAAGTGGTGAAGGCTACAACCTTCTGGTTATTTGATACACACTGTATCAACAAGGTGAACTGTTGTTTGTGACACTGCTTGTCTGAATAGTTGCTTTTATGCACCGATGCTTTAACCTCTTGTAAAGAACTACAAAAATCTTCTCTGTGTTCTGAAAGCTTCTGCTTTAATATCTATATTATCAACATATGATAAATATAGCTCTGCTTCTTTAACACTCTACTCTGCTTTTCTAATCTCTGGCTTTCGCAACTCTTCTTATAACAAATGACCTTCTATAAGTACATACTCCAAGTATGAGATCATGGGACCTATTAGACAACTCTTCATAACATCCTTGTCATCTCTACTAAGTGTGCAAGCATAATTACAACCGCGCAAGTACTAACTGAATAGACACATCACTTCACTAAGTCGGCTTCACCAATTTAATCATAACTTTGCAATCTTCTTGAAATACATTTGGTGCCTTTAGATTTATATCAAAAAATCATAACTCATCATGAATATACACAAACATACCCTGAAGATAGGTGCAACTCAATCAACACATTATATATGTCGGCCTTAAATTGTTATTCCTCCAGAACTGTAACCATCAATAACAAAATTACATATCTTTACTGAAACTTCATATCTGGGTCTGCGTGTATGAACATAGCATAGTAAACATGTCAAAAACATGTATCTATCCATGCTAGTCTTCATGTCATCATATGGATAAGTACATACAGAAGTATTTCTGTGTATTATATGTTGTCATCAATGACAAACATACAATCAATCAACTGTTCAGAATCAAATCTCCAACAATCTCCCCCTTTGACATTGATGGCAACATATGATAAAAACAACTTCTGTTAATGGTGTCTTCTTTCTTTTACAATCTTCTCAATATCCTCATCAAAGATTCATCTACACTGCTGCAGTTACATAGACTATGTTTTATATGTATACTCCCCCAGAGTATAAGCTCCTTGTATGTGTTCCTTGTTTAGCTCTTTATTTGTGTTCCTTGTTTTTAGTACATACTCTGCCATTGACATTAATGGAAAAGGGTGCCATAAACCATTATGCATAGGTACTACTCCAGATGTAGAGTAGTCAACCATTCATTAGTCACATAGGACTGATGTACTTGCTTCTTTTTCTAATCAGACTTAGGAGAGGGAATGACTCCCAACTTCTCCCTTAGATACTCAAAAGTATCCTTTGCTAAAGGCTTTGTGAAAATGTCTGCTAGCTGATCTTTTGTGCTTACATAGTCTAATGTCACTTCCTTGTTTGCAACTTTTTCTCTTAGAAAATGATACTTGATCTCTACGTGTTTTGTCTTTGCGTGCATCACAAGGTTCTTAGACATGTTAATAGTACTGGTGTTATCACAATGAATAACAATAGGATAGTCAACCTGATTACCAAAGTCTTTAACCATCTATTTTATCCAAATAATTATTGTACAGTTTAGTGCTGCTGCAACATATTCTTCCTCTGTTGTTGACTGAGAAATACAATTTTTCTTCTTGCTTTTCCAAGATTCCAACCTTTCTCCCAGAAATACTGCTCCTCCTGAAGTGCTCTTTCTGTCATCAATACAACCTGCCCAATCTGCATTAGTATACACATGAAGTTGTGTATTCTCTGATTTAGGATACCATAAACCATAGTCTATAGTTCCTTTAAGATATCTAAATATCCTCTTGATTTCCATTAGGTGATTATGCTTGGGTTCAGCTACAAAT
>MU226711.1:62859-81185 GCA_018584345.1 Thuja plicata | reverse complement strand
TCATCCTTTGCAAGGTCTTTCAGAGATGGAATTACAACTTCTTGTGTAGAAATCTCAAATATCTCAAAGCCAACACATTGTAGATGTGTTATCATTTTGTTCTTCCAATCCAGATAGTTCTCTCCATTGAACTTAGGGCTCTCTTTTTTGAAGTATGCCATCTAATGTACCTTAAGCTGTTAGGATTTCTCTCCAAGGCACTTGGCTCTGATACCAATTGTTAGAGTACTTCAGGGATAACTGAGAGGGGGGGGTGAATCAGTTATCCGCAACTTTAAATATTTTTCTTAAACTTATTAATCAGATTGATACAAAGTAAATGCACATTCAGATAACACATTACACAACACATCAATTTGGTTATGGGGAAACCAAATGGTAAAAACCCCGATGGGAATTAGTACCCACAAAGAACTATACTATTTATAGTGATCCCTGTTAAAAGATCTTCCAACCCTGTTAGGAGTTGTACATTATAATGCAGTAGAATAGTGACCTGGTTAAGGGTTAGACCCTGTTAGGAGTCTTTTAAAATAACCCTATTAGGGGTGGAGGAATCACTATCCAAGGACTCAGTGTCCAAGTGGTGAAGGCTACAACCTTCTGGTTATTTGATACACACTGTATCAACAAGGTGAACTGTTATTTGTGACACTGCTTGTCTGATCAGTTCCTTTTATGTGCCGATACTTTAACCTCTTGCAAAGTACTACAACAATCTTCTCTATGTTTTGAAAGCTTCTATTTTAATATCTATATTATCAACATATGATAAATATAGCTCTGCTTCTTTAACACTCTTCTCTACTTTTCTAATCTCTGGCTTTCACAAATCTTCTTATCACAAATGACCTTCTATAAGTACATACTCCAAGTATGAGATCATGGGACCTGTTAGACAACTCTCATAAAATCCTTGTCGGCTCTACTAAGCGCGCATGCATAATTACAACCATGCAAGTACTAATTGAATAGACACGTCGCTTCACTAAGTCGGCTTCACCAATTTAATCATAACTTTGCAATCTTCTTGAAATATGTTTGGCATCTTTAGAATTATATCAAAAAATCATAACTCATCATGAATATACACACACATACCTTGAAGATAGGTGCAACTCGATCAACACATTATATACGTCGGCCTTAAACCGTTATTCCTCTAGAATTGTAACCGTCAATAATAGAATTACATATCTTTACTGAAACTTCATATCTGGGTCTGCGTGTATGAACATGGCATAGTAAACATGTCAAAAACATGTATCTATCCATGCTAGTCTTCATGTCATCATATGGATAAGTACATACAGAAGTACTGCTATGTATTATATTTTGTCATCAATGATAAACATACAATCAATCAACTACTCAGAATCAAATCTCCAACAAAAAAGACCAAGAAGAATGTATATAAATAGTACCTTGTAAAGTGGTTTGGACACCTAGAAGAACTAGAGGTAGTGTGGATGGATGAAGTAGAGATGAGGAAGCATGGAACTTCCTTAGAAGAACTTATCTCAAGAGGACTTGAGATCAATCCACCCTAGGAGTATGGTGCAGAAGCACCCCTTGATAAAGTGAATGGGGTCATGAGATCTCCATGACTTTGATAGCATGTTTTGATAGGCCAAGATCCTATGGGGATCAAGTGATCTTAGCAATGTAATAAGTCCTAACTTGTAAGGCCTAATGACCTAGGATGTGTTATAAATCCTATGCTCCACTATGGTCAAATGGACATGGTTTGGGTAGAACTATGTTAGGAAGGGTTAAATTTATGTTAGCATCGATTAAAAAAGGTAAAGTGTGCCCTTGGTAGGTTCCTAGGTTTATTAGGAAGTCAGTTTGTGAATGTTGTCAACAAACAGAGAAATGTTGCATCAACATTAAAAGTTTCTAATTGCAACTTTTTAAAATTTAGTTACCCAACATTAATAACCAACCAAAATAGTTTTGAACTAAAGGGGATTTACATAAAATTTTAACAACAATCAAATTCAAAGTTCTGAATATTTTGTATGAAGACAATTGAATTTGAAAAAATAAAACTATATTTTCCCATGAAATTCTTTGGTTTTTCCTTGTGTATAGAGTTGTACAGATCAAAATGACAAAATGAACTTGATAGAAAGTTGGGGAATTGAGTTAAATTTAATTTTAATCTAGTTAGAGGTTTGAATTTTGATTATTGAGGGAGAAAACAAGTCACAGTCACTTACAGTTTGAAAACTTGACAAAAATCAGGGTTTTGACTTTCTCTCTCCAGATCTTGAAATGTAACTGGTGGGAAATTTGCTAACTTGGTTTAAATGAGATATTAGAGAGTGTACTTTATCATGCAATTTTTTTTAGAATGGGAGGTTACAGTTGAGGAGAGATATGCATGAAACTCTAGCCAGGCATTCGCGTGTGACTGGAAGAGAGACATAGACTAGAAGTTTGTAGATCTCATAATTTTTTATGGGTATTGTTTCAAAGCTCAAAAATGGAGGATTGAAGGTCTTTAAGATGCCCCAAGGTGCTCCAAGTGTCATATTGATGAAATCCAAGTTTTTAAGGGTACTTCCTTCTTTAGGTGCCTCAATTAGCCCTCCTAAGCGAAAGTGAGGGTCAAGTAGAGGAGTTAACTAAGGTTTCAACACCTATCCTTTTGGGAAAAGTACTACCCCAACTAGTATAGCCTGAATGTGTGATCACTTTTCTAGTTCCTTTGGGAGAATTGGTGGTGAAACTAGAAAAGGTGTCCAGAAAGGGCTACTAGGAAGACAGTGCAACTTAGGATAGTTTGGGTGTTGAATGAATTTGGAACCAAGGAGTCATTTTGGTGGTGATGTGGGGTTTCAAGGGAGTATTTTGGTATGTTGGATAGAATCTAAGTCTTAGAGGTTGGTTGGGGTACCATTAAACAAGGAAGGTGGATTAGGATCACCTAGGAAATAGGGGAGAGTCAACACAAGGTGATGTGTATGATGGAGAGAAACTCTAAAAGGGGTTATGGGGGATTCAATATGAGGAGTTGGTGAGTTGGAAGAAGACATTGGAAGGTGTGGAGCCCTGGCCTGAGATATCCCATGACAAAAGGGGTAGAATGCTTAGTTGGGTCAAGTAAGGACTTGAAATGGTTCAAGTTGGTTAGGGGGTTAGGATCTTTGCATCAATATGGATCCCGATGAAGCCAATTATCAGACTTAAGAAGATAATTTCAGATTGATGTAATTTGACGAAAGTGATATGCCCCTAGAGATTCAACTACGTTGTAATAGCTTAGATGTTTGTCTGAGAAAAATTATATAAAGTATCAAACAAACCTCAACTTGATATGGATTCTGATGAATTTGAGATTCCCCTAGAAATGAGGTCTAATTTTATTGACAACTTGATTATTGAATATGTAATGATCATGCCCCCTTGGGAGAGAAATTGAAATCATTGAGGAACACATTTTGTACTTGATTAGTGTTTTCTTTACCAATTTTGACCATGGTTGACTAAAATTTGAGGACATGGATTGATTGATAAATGATTAGAAATAGTTCTTAGTTGGTTTGACATTATGAAGATCGATTACGTAAGCGATCTACTAAATTTGACCATAAATTTGATTTGAGATTTTGACTAGAAAAGTGATATCAAATTTTGAGTTCAATCCCAAAAATGGACTCAGGATCGTCAAATTAGGTAGATCTATAATTTTTGCATTGATCGGAGCAAGTAGAAAATTAGGGAAATTTTTTATATAAGGGGATCAAAGGGTCATTTTCAATTCATTTTAACCTTCTCAGTTTTGAAAACTAAAAAACCTTATCTAAGAGAAAATGGTGGTCCTCATGCACAAGAATCAATTTGAGCTTTAGAGACATCACAACAGGCCCTGAAATTACACACCGCCAGTAAGTAATCAAAAAACCTTCTTGTCAATTCAAATTTCATGGAATTTAGTCGAATTTTTCATAGTTTGTAATCAGTTTTATGGTCATCCATGTGATTATTCGTATGGGTCGGCCATAAAAATCATATGAAAAAATAATTCCAAGTCTTTTTCATATTAGGTCATTAGATTTATTGTCTGGGAAGCACCCTTAACTTATACGAGTGTATGCCTGATAACCCTCTTGATCCTCCATTGTTCAATATTGACTCATATCAGCTTGTCTAATCGTATGGCATGTAACCTTTACTTGTAAAAATATTTTTTCCAGTGTCCTTGACTCTACCTTTTCATATGAAAAATAGTGAGCATTTTCTTATGTCGTGACGCAAAAATTTGATTTTTGTGATTGCTTATTTGGATTCTTCAGCATATTTTTCACCTTATGTTTTTATTGTAAACTGATAATTTCTTGTTCATTTTACAAGTGAAGCTCATATATATTCATTTTAGATGCACATATCCACTAACCATGAGGTTGGTTAGAGATCTCACGGTTGCTCAGAGGGCACATATTGGTGAATGTGGCTTTGGTTGGTTGATGCAGATGCTAGACATATGTGTTTATCACAGGTTGAATTCCTTAGTGAGCATAATACCTTTCATCTTCCTACTGGAGAGGTCACCATTACTCCAGAGGAAATATACAAGATTTATCATATTCCTTTCACAAGTAAGAGAGTCACATATGACATAACACCACAATAGGGTATTCGGGCTTTGATATGTATTTTTTAGGATAATACCATTTTTTATTTTTCCATTACATGGGATGACATGATGAGTAGATATTTTTCTGATTTTCCTCTTGCATGTGTTATTGCTGGGTTTATTGGATGTTTTTTCATGCTAGATAGAGGGCATCAAGGATTTCTCTAGGGATGGTTCTGCATGTTGGAGAGACTTCTGGCAAAGCCAGAAAAGTATGGTTGGGGTTCATGCCTTCTCACTCATATGTATCATGAGATGCACAAGATATTATATCAATATGCAAAGGGCATGGTAGCTAGGGTACTTGTCCTAGAGATATGGACTTGGGATAACATCCCTATTAGAAGGCCAATTATTGATGACAATCAATAGGAGGGACAACCCTTTGTATACATATATGTCAGATTTTTTGACACAACCCTAATTGGGGAAGACTGAGTAGTGGAGATTCCATATAGAAAATTTGATTGCAATGGTTTGGGACCATATAGAGGTACAAATGCCTAGGGAGATTGGAGTTCATAGAGGAGAGATACGTTCATTACCCAACCATTGATTGGTAGGAATTCCTATTGCAAGGTGTGTGCCCCTAGTCATGGTCAATCCATGCAGTGGTTGGTGACAAGGGTTTAACATCAACTTGTGGATTCTATAAGTCTATTGGTTGTATCGGGCATTAACAGTTTGTACTTTTGGTGCAACAAAAACCACCCAATCTAACAATTGGTATTAGAGCCCAGGTCACAGGTTCTAACCCCATGCATGTCCCAAGGGAGGATTATTGCAAGGTGTGTTCCCTTGGTCTCGGTCATTCCATGCAGTAGTTGGTGACAAGGATTTAGCAACCTCCTATGGCTTTTATAAGTCTAATGGTTGTACCAGGCATTAATTGTCTAAGATTTTGGTGCAATGGAAACCACCCATTCTAACACTTCATTATTGAGAGGTTAATGGGTACTAGAGTTTTGAGATAGTATGGGAAAAATAGAGTACTTCACAGGATTTTACATCTTATGCCCAATTTGCAGATGAGGATTGATAGGGATGGGCTCCTATATTATCACACCCTTTTGTTATTCAGGAGATTACATAGTTGTTGTGGGTGAGTTGGGATTACCTAGAGGATATTGTAGATACTAGGGTGACTCCAGAGTATAGGGACCATTTTGTAAGGTACCCATTCCCCATATTTACAGATCCTAGTGAGAGAGTACTTAAGATTGATGAGGTGAGGATACCCTTTCCCGTGATCAGGCTAGGAAGGGGGGAGGTCAACGAGATACTGCTCCACGGAGAGCATGAGGAGACTCTGGTGCAATTTCTAGAAAAGCACCGGTGATAGGGAATCAATAGACATGAGGAAAGGGAGGGACATTGGGGTCAATTAGAGATAATATTTCTCCTAGGGTGAGAGGATATGTGGAGATGGGAGAGGCACTATAGGCCCCATATTTTGATGATGCAGCCTGATAGGTTTGGTATAGGAGAAACAAGCTAGTTGGTGTCGGTGAGCAGGAGGGACCGAGAGAGAAGACAACGTAGGATGTGATCCACTCTCTTAGATCAGGAGTGAGATCACTGTATATAGAGCTACTAGTCTCCCAGTCTCAAATAGTTGAGAGAGACCACAATATTTAGACTTTAATGGTGGCATATGATAGCCTCCAGTGTGAGGTTACACATTAGTCAAGCAGAGTGGCATATTATGTTGCAGCCTACAGTGTGGCGGTACCATTAGAATAGTGGGTGGTACTTTTCTCTTAGTATACATCCATATACAAGGGATCTAGGTGATGAAAGGAGGGAAAGGAGGGCTCTCCCAACTACCAAGCCATCTTGTAGACACAATAATGTGGAAGAAACAACACAGTGGTAGAAGAAACAATAGGGAACCTTTGCATTAATTGATCAAACTCATTACATGCCAGGTTGTAAGACCTTCCCAGTTTCAGCCATATATTCAATGAATTACAAAATGATGTTCATACATGTGAGGTCATAGACCTACCTTCTAGATAATTTAATACTCAATCTTCTATCTTCTAAAATTGATCAGAACTGCCCAAACTAAGAATACAGAAACAAATATATACAAGAGTCCAACAGAGAGGACAACGCTCAAATCCATAAGAGAGACCTAGATTTAGCTCCACACAAATCCCAATGAGAGACCCAAAATTAATTAAGCCACAAAAATTAAGTGAATAAGTTAGCCACCAGATCCAAATCCAAAATAAACATCTCAGGAAAAGGTTGGCCGAGCAACAAAGTGACTCAAGAAAAGAACAACCCGAATAACAGGAAAAAAAACCCAAGCGTCAGAAGAAATGAACTCGGTAACAAGCATGACCCAACAAAAGAACCTGGGCAATATAAAATCACAAGCATGCCCAAGAGATAGAACCCTAGTAGCAGAGACCAAGCCAAACAAGCATTACAGAGAGATAGAGCCTGAGTAACAGAGTACTTCCTAAGCAGCCTCCAAACAAACTAAAGAACAAAAAAACATCTTTTTGGTTGAGCAGGATTGCCAATGACCCAATATTCTCCTGCATCAGACACCTAGGGTTACAATAAATTATTCCCCGAATCATGTATCAGGTCCAACCTAAAATGAATCCAACTTAGATTGAGAAATCCAAGATGAGTCCTCAATCGGTTTGTTCTTCCACTTTACCAGATACTTCATGTATTCCTTTGCTCTTGTACTTCATCCAATTCTCTGTTTCAAAATTTGTTCAACTTCCTTTATCTTCTTCTTAGGATAATCACTTGGTATTGTCACTTCTTCATCAGGTTCATGAGATTCATATAAGTTTGAAATATTGAATATAGGTCACATATCCATGTCATCAGGTAATTCAACTTCATAAGAATTTCCACTGTCAAATCTTCTTAGTATTTTGCAAGGACCAAATTTCTTCATCTTTAGTTTACCATATGTTCCAATAGGAAATCTTCCTTTCTTCAAATGAACCATAATAGTATCACCATCTTCAAATATTTTATGTCTTCTTGATCTATTTGCATTATCTTTGTATTTTTTATTGCTTTTCTCCAACTTCTGCTTTATATCTTCATGCAATGTCTTCATAAAATTTTGGAAATTATTCTACTTTAGCACTCCTTTTCTCTTCTCCAACAATATCTCTCAAGTCTGATATACCTCTCAGCTGTGTGCCATTAACAATCTCAAAAGGTGTTTTCCTAGTACTTCTATTTACTAAACTGTTGTATTCAAACTGTTCTTGTGCCAACATCAAATCCCAATTGCTTGGCGTGTCTCCAACTAGGCATGTCAACAAGTTACCCAAACTTCACTTTACAACCTCTATTTTTCCATGAGTTTGTGGATGAAATGTAGAACTAATCTTCAACTCAGTGTCCAACTTCTTCCAGAGTGTTATCCAAAAATAGCTAACAAACTTATTGTTTCTGCCAGAGATAATACTCCTCGGTAACCCATGCAATTTGACAATATCCTTAAAGAAAAGATCTTCTATATATACTACATCTGATTTTTTCCTAGATGGTATGAAATGTTTCATCTTAGATAATCTATCCACAACAACAAATATGGAATCATTACCTCTTTCTTTCCTTGATAAGCCAGGAACAAAATCCAAGCTGATATCACTCCAAGGTTTCTCGGGAACAATAATCGGTGTATACAAACTAGTATTCTGACTCACTCCTTTTGTAACTTGACAACCTCCATAGCTTTTCACAAATTTATGAACATCCTTATACAACTGAGGCACAAAATACCTTTCCTTAAGCAAACTTAATATTTTATCAATGCCAAAATGTCCATCCAATCCCTATTATGTTTCTCCTTTATCAAATTAGTTCACATTGATCCTCTCAGTATACACAACTGAATACCTTTGAATAACATATCTTCCTGAATGAAATAATCTTCATACTTACTTGATTGATTTGAATAACAAAAATCATTTCTTTTCAAATCTTTAACAAATTTTCTACCTTCCATCAAACAAACTTTCACAAATGTACATATCTTACCAACAGATTCATCAACCAAAGGTAACAAAAATTTATTCTTACCATCAACCCAAATATAATATCTATTCAATCTTCCTTCATGTATAGCATGTCTATCATATTGCCAAGGTCTACCCAACAAAATATGACAACAATCCATAGAAATTATATCACACAACACCTTATCATAATACTTTCCAATTTTCAGATTCAAAAAACATTGTTCAGTTACCATTAATGTATGCTCATCCTTGATCCATGAGATCTGATAGGATTTTAGATGTCTCATCCTCTCTAACTGCAACTTTGTGACCATTTACTCAGATGCTAGATTCTCTGAGCTTCCACTGTCAACAATCAACTTCCATACTTTGTCTACAACTCTACTTCTTCTCTTGAACAAACTTTTTCTGACAGGATCTTGTTTATCTTTCTCACTCCATAGTATCCTTCAGATCATGAGATTCTCAGGTTCATTAAGTGACTCCTCTTGCACCAATAAATTTATGCTACTACTGACTTTCTTTCTTGCATGTGTACACTCAAAAGATTTATGTCCTTCCTCTCCACAATTGTAACAAGTTACTTGGAATCCCTATAACCTCCTCTGGAGTAATTGCCTCTTCTTTGGTATGAACTTCCACCTTTCCATTCAGTCTTTCCTTTGTCTTTAGATGTGTCTAAAACTGACTTGTCTAGTTCAGATCTAATTTTTTCACCATGAGATCTACCTCTTCCTCTAGGGAATCTACCACCTCTGCCTCTTTGTCTTTGTTCATATCTTTTGTTCAGCTTCTCCTCATCTTTTAGGGAAAATTGATATGTCTCCTCAATGCTTTCCATCTTGACCAAACTGATCTCATCTTGTATAGAGCTTCACAAACCATTCAGATATATTTCTACTCTTTCCACTTCATCTTCAACAAGTCCATATTTGATGTCCAATCTGTAGAATTCTTCAGTATAGTATTTCAAATATTTATCCTTCTGCTTCAAGATTTGCATTATCCTAATCAAGTTAATATGATAATCACAAGGTAGAAATTTTCCTTTCAATTTGTTTACCATCTTATCCCATGCCTTGATTTTTTCTTTACCTTTCTTCTTCTGATCTAATTGCAGATGTTCCCACCATAAGGATGCATGACCTTTCAGCTTTGTGCTTGCAATATTCACTTTCTTATCCTCTGATACATTCTCATATTCAAAGTACTTTTCCATCTCAGTTATCCAATCAATCACTTCATCAGAATCCAACTTTCCACTATACTCAAGAGGATTAACTAGGGTGTGGATTTCAAACTTGTCAAGGCTCTTAGGAATCTCTCTTCTTCCTGGTCCATCATAGGTGCAGGTGCAGCTTCACCTTGAACCTCTTCCAATTCATCATCACTAACATCATCAAGATGTCTTCCTCTGCGTTGGGCTGTCTCAAGAGCTTCCAACCTTGCAGCCATCTGTCTAAGCATATTAGCTAGAGATGGATCTATATTTACTAGGGTTAGGGTTTACAAGAAAGAACTTAGATATCACTAATGCTCTAATACCACCTGACGTAAGGAGGGCAAGCAGATGGGGCCAAGGGCTCTCCCAACTACCAAGATAGCTTGCAGACATAACAATGTGAAAGCAACAACATAGTGAGAGAAGAAACAGTAGGGATCCTTTTCATTAATTGATCAAACTCATTACATGTAGAGATGTAAGGCCTTCCTAGTTTTGGCCATATATTCAATGCGTTACATAATGATGTTCATACATGCAAGGTCATAAACCTACCTTCCAAATAATTCAATACTCAATGTTCTATCTTCTAAAACTGATTAGAACTGCCCAAACTAAGAATACATAAACAAATATATACAAGAGTCTGATAGAGAGGCCGGCACTCAAATCCATAATAGAGACCCAAATTTAGGTCCACACAGATCCCAATGAGAGACCACAAATTAATTAAGCCATGGAAATTAAGTGAAGAAGTTGGCCACCAGATCCAACTCCAAAATAAAAATCTCGGGCAAAGGTTCACCAAGTAAAAGAGTGACTCAAGAAAAGGATGACCCAAGAAACAAGAAACAAAACCCGAGCATCAAAATAAATTAACTCTGTAATAAGAATGACCGAGCAACAGAACCTGAGAAACAAAAAATCAAAAGCATTCCCGAGCGAAAAAACCCAAGAAACATAGACCAGCCCAAACAAGCATTACCAGCAACAGAGCCTGAGTAATAGAGTACTTCGCGAGCAGCCTCCAAAAAAACTAAAGAACAAAACAAACATCTTTTTGGTTGAGCAGGATTGCCAATGACCCAAGATGCTTTTGTGTCACTAGAAAACCTAGAAAAGATGATGTACCACCACCTCCAATAGATGAGGGAGAGACAAAGAGCTAGGAGATAGATTAGACATTCCATTTTTGTGATATACCTCCCGATATTGTACCCCATTTTGTACTTTATATATGTTTCTTTCTTCGATGACATTTGATATACACTTTGAGATTATTGTACCTCATTTCACATTGATTTTGATGATATATGCATTGCTCATGATCATGAATATGGACATGCTTTATTTTTCTGTTATGCAAATGGATGATATTATAGATGAGCATATGTACATGTCATGATTGGTTTCTCTTTCGATGTTCTAATATGGATGAAATGGATATGCAATGGATTTATGGATCTATATGATATGCTCATGTATGATGATAACATCTCATTCATAAAGTGTTATGTCAATATGCAAGTACTCAATCGTGTCTATGGTGATGATGCGCAGTTGACACTTGTGACGAGATGATGAACTCAAAATTTAATTTCCATGCCCTCATAAGATATATATAATTTAAAGAGCAATGTTATCATACTAGAAAAACTTAAAATGCAAAACCTAACACGAATTCAACCTAGGACTTAGTCACTGGTTTTAAACTGCTATTTTTCATCAATGAGCCTTTGGGACATGGAATGTCGATACAACCCTCACTTATGAGGCAACCACGGGGATATAAATATGGCATTGATTAGATTGAATTGCAAAGATAGACATAAGCACCAAGGCATAAAGTGCGAGGATGACTTGAATGTCATGTCCTTTTTATATTGCAAGGGAACATAAGCACAAAGGCATAAATAGCCAGGGTGACCTGAATGTTTCTTTTGTGCAAACACGCCATACAAAATAGAGATCCTTATTTTCTTATGTAATAGTGATTTTTTTTCCACAATGACCTTTTAATATTCATAACCTAGGGAAAATATAGCATGCATACCCATAGTGACTTGTATGTTCACATCCTAGGGTAAATTTCTAGATTTAAAAGTAATAAGAAGTTACTAAAAACATACAAGGAGATAATTGCAACTTCACTATAGCATATAAATAAAGAGATTCAAGGTATGTGTGGCATTTTCACCTTGATGTGAAGGCACTTATCACAGACACCCAATTTATTTCACATTTCTAGATCATCGGAACCATACTCACAAGAAGAAAACAAAGAAAAACATTATGCCCCCAGTCCTTTCTCTTCTAGTCAAGATATACAACTTTGAGTTGCTCATAGAGGATAATAAGAAAAATCCAATTGAGAAGACAACATACACAGAAAAATTCAGCATAGCTCAAAAAATTTCAATGAATTTTTTCTTTATGAATATGATTGTTTGCATGTTCTTGTGTGTTGTTCATATGTCAGTGGTAAAAACCCCATAGTGGTTAGGAGACTAGAAATTGACTCAGATTGGGAAAACCAGAAATAAATGACACAATAATGACTTGGTTAAAACTTTTAGGACATTGAGATTGAATTTTTTTTATTTCCCTAAGACTGCGATGTCGATCGGTTTCAAGCCATGAATATTCTAGGAAGAACTAAGGTATCACAAAAGTAACTAAAAGACATGTACAAACTAAAGAAGGAGCCTCTGAAGGAGGTAATGCAAAGAACTACATTGATAGATGGAGCATTGAATTACAACAGGAACCTGTTTACCAGGTTTTCAACTACTTGGTAGACATTCCATTTTGCTATCGAGGCACCTATTTACAAGGTTTTCACCAAGGCACTTTTTCTTATTTTTTGATTTTTTTTAAAAATATTTTTCTCTTCTTTTTTATATTTTTTATTTTTTTGATGATTCATCAAGGCGCCTATTGCCATGTTTTCACTAGGATGATCATTTTTTCAAGACTTTTATTAATTTTGAGAATTATTTTGAAGTTGTACATGCTTCTGGATTACAAAATATCAAGAGCCAAATACTAAAATAATGATGTAAGGACCCAATCAGTTGGGTTCAAACTTTCCTTTTTGTTCCTAGTGTTGATTTCTAGTATTTTCTCAAAAAACAAGGTCACCAACTTGAAATTCTTTGTGTCAAACTTTATTTTTGTAGCCTCTAGACATTCTCTTTTTGTAAGATCTAAGGTGACCGAAAGACACTTTTTGATGTTTGTCCAGCAACTAAAGTTCTTGTAATCTAGATATTCAGTAGTCTTCATTTTTTACAAGACACTCAAAGGAAAATATTAGAGACAAAATTTCAACTTCAATTGGTAATACTGCTTCTGCTCCATACACCAAAGAAAAAGGTGTAGGAACTAGTAGGTGTTGTGATACTTTTATATAAGCCCATAGAGTCGATTTAATTTGAAGAAGTCAATCCTTTCCTTATTTGTTCAACATTTTTTGCAAGATAGTAAGTAGGGTTTTGTTGGAGGCTTTAGCTTTTCCATTACCTTGAGGGTAGTAGATAGAAGACCAATGTTGTTTGATTCTAAACTTGTCACAAAGATCACCCATATCCTTGTTTTTGAACTGCCCTCTATTGTTAGTCACAATTAAGGAGGGGATCCCATACCTACAAATAATGTAGTTGAGGATAAACATATCCACTTGATAGTATGAGCACCATGCATTAGTTGAAGTCCAAGATACATTGACAATGTAGAAAGTTATCTTGGAAGTCTGAGCAACATGAATTAGCTGAAGTCCATGAATTCATTTATGGATTTCACTCTAATACTCTAACTCTAGCCTAAAAACTACTAAGGGTCGACTACTATTGGCCGAATATAGAGAAAGAAGCTATCAAATTTTCTAAGACATGTAAGAAATGTTAGATGCATAGTAATCTCATACATGCTCTAGCAAGGGAGGTCATACCATTTATCATTCATTGGCCCTTTCAGTAATGGGAATTTGATTTCATTGGTCAAATATATCCTTCTTCATCTAATGATCATAAGTTTATCATGACAACCACTGAGTACTTTACAAAGTGGGTTGAAGCAGTTCCAGACATCAAAGAAATCAAAAAACAAGTGGCTATGTTTATCCTCAACTACATTATTTGTAGGTATGGGATCCCCTCCTCAATTATGACTGACAACAAAGGGTAGTTCAAAAACAAGTATATGGATGAGCTATGTGACAAGCTTAGAATCAAATGGTTAGAATAGTCCCAAAGGATAACTGAGAGGGGGGGTGGGGTGAATCAGTTATCAGTAACTTCATTTCTTTTTACTTCTTTAACTTTAGAATACAACAAAGTAAATGCATCATCAGATAACACAGTACTCAACACACAATTTGATTACGGGGAAACCAAATGGTAAAAACCCCGGTGGGAATTAGCACCCACAATAAACTATACTTGTTTGTAGTAATCCATATTATAAAATATTTCAACCATGTTAGGAGTTGTACAATATAATGCAATAAGTATAGTGACCTAGTTAAGGGTCGGACCCTATAAGGAGTCTTTTACAAGTAACCCTGTTAGGGGTGGTGGACTCACTGTCCAAAAGCTCACTGGTTGATGGTGAAGGCTACAACCTTCTGTATAATAGATATGCACTATATCTAATGATTAACTATAGAGTAGACCTATTGTCTTGATCAGTTCTAGTGTATTTCAATCTTTCACTTCTTCTTCACATAAAATCTTGATGAATGAACCAACTCTGATAATCTGCTCTAAACATCTTTCTTCTCTTTTTGTATCATTCACACTTAGCGTGTCACCTTTGACTTGTTATAAGTATCTTCCTCATAGTATGAGATCATGGGACCTATAATACAACTCTTCATAACATTCTTGTCAGCTCTACTAAGCACACAAGCATTATTATAGCCACACAAGTATCAACCAAATAGACGCGATGCTTCACTAAGTCAGCCTCACCAATTTAACTCTAACTTTGCAATATTCTTGAAACATGTTTGGCACCTTTGGATTAATATCATCATCTCATAACTAAACATGAATATACACATGAATATATAGAAGATAGGTGCAACTCAAGAAATATGTGATATACATTGGCCCTAAACCGTTACACTTCAAGAACTGTAACTGCCAATAACAGAATTACATAACTTTACTAAAACATCATATATGGGTCTACATGTATGAACATAACATAATAAACATGTCAACAACATGTATCTATCCATACAAGTCTTCATATCATCATTAGGATAAGTACATATAGAATTACTACTGTGTATTATATGTTGTCATCAATGACAAACATACAATCAATCAACTAATCAGAATCAAATCTCCAACAATATCCCCCTTTGACATTCATGGCAACATATGATATCAAAAACATCCTTTGTTCATGGTGTCCTCTTTCTTTTACAATCTTCTCAATATCCTCATCAAAGATTTCTCTAAACTAGTGCAGTTCCTCTGTTTGTGTTTTTGTTCCATGTATATAATCCCCCAAAGTATATGTGCCCCCTTAGTACATACTCCTCCTTACTCTATACTCCCCCTTTGACATCAATAGAAAAGGGCTCCATAGTCTTTTTAGGTACAGATACTACTCTAGAAGTAGATTAGTCATCATTCATCAGTCACTTAATGACTGATGTCTTTGCTGCTTCTTCTAAACAAACTTAGGAGAGGGAATTACTCCCAACTTCTCCCTGAGATACTCAAAAGTATCCTTTGATAAGGGCTTTTTGAAAATATCTTCCAACTATTCTTTGGTGCTCACATAGTCCAATTTAACTTCTTTGTCTGCAACCTTTTCTCTTAAGAAATGGTACTTGATCTATATGTGTTTTGTCTTAGCGTGCATCACAGGGTTCTTAGACATGTTGATAGTGCTAGTATTATCACAATGAATAACAATAGGATAATCAACCTGAATACCAAAGTCTTTAACCATCTACTTGATCCAAACCATGGTTGAACAATTCAGTGTTGCTACAACATATTCAGCTTCTACTATTGACTGAGAATACAATTCTGGTTCTTGCTTATCCAAGAAACCAATTTGTCTCCAAGGAATACTGCTCCTCCTGAAGTACTCTTCCTATCATCAATACAACCTGCCCAATCTGCATCTATATATGCATGAAGTTTTACATTCTCTAATTTAGGATACCATAAACCATAGTCTATAGTTCCCTTTAGATATTTGAATATCCTCTTGATTGCCATTAGGTGACTCTGCTTGGGTTTAGATGTAAATCTTCCAACAATGCCAACTACATTAGATATGTCAGGTCTAAATTGAGTTAGATAAATGAGTTTACCAATCATAGATTTGTACAATGTCTTATCAACTACTGTGGAGTCATCATCTTTTGAAAGCTTGTTTCCAGTTATCATGGGAGTGCATACTGGCTTACAATCATCCATCCTAAAAAGTCTTCAGCATTTCCTTCACATATTTAGACTGATAAATAAATATACCTTTATTTGTTTGCTTTACATTTAGTCCCAAAAAGTATTTTATAGGACCAATCATACTCATTTCAAATTCATTATGCATTTATTTTGCAAATGCTTTACTGAGCTTGTCATTACCCCCAAAGATAATGTCATCAACAAATATAGCAACTAACAATAATCCATCAGGTGTTTCTCTTGTGAATAGGTTATAATCTGCTGCTCCTTTCTTGAATCCAATTTTGGTAAGATAACCATCAAGTCTCTCATACCAAGCTCTTGGGGCCTGTTTATTACCATAGAGTTCTTTCTTCAATTTGCATACCATGTTTGGTTCATCTAAAAGACTAAATCCTTTAGGCTGTTCAATGTAGACTTCTTCATTCAAATCACCATTCAGAAAAGCTGATTTTACATCCATTTGATAAACTTTAGTCTTTGAATGTTGCGTATGATAGGAACAAATTTATGGCTTCCAGTCTTCTCACATGGGAAAATGTATCAGTGTAGTCTATTCCTTCTCTCTGCACATATCCCTTGCATACCAATCTTTCTTTGTTTCTAACTACTGTACCATCTTCATTCATCTTGTTTATGAATACCCACTTTGTTCCAATCACATTTTTGTCACTGGGTCTAGGGACCAATTCCCATGTATCATTTTTGATTATCTAATATAATTATTCTTTCATTGCATTCTTCCAATCAGAATCATTACAAGCATCTTCAACACTTAGAGGTTCAATCTATAAGTAAACATACCTCTTCATCCATTGCTAGACTTTTTGTTTTTGACCTGGTCAAAACACTGCTGCTCTGATCTCCAATGATATCATCTTTAGAGTGGTATCTAGATGTGAATTTTGGAACCTTAGGTGTGTCTTCTTCTTCTGTAATCTGTGAATCTTCTCTGCTTGATTCAGGGTCATTGCATGAGACATCAATTTCTTCAATAACAGTATCTTTGCTGCTAGGTCTGGGTTCATCCTCAATCATAGGTGCATATTCATAGTATCTTTCTTGAACCATAAACTTTTCATCAATCTTAACATGTGTGCTTTCATTTATCTTCTTTAATCTCAAATTGAAACATCTATATACTTTTATTTTAGTAGAATAACCAAGGAAAATACCTTCATTACTTCTAGCATCAAACTTACCAACACCATCATCTCTCTTGATGTAGCACTTGCTGCCAAAGATTCTGAAATACTTTACTATAGGTACATTGCCAAACCAAAGTTCATAGGATGTCTTATCCATGCCTGGCCTCAATTGGGTTATGTTGATAGTATATACTGATGTGTTCACTGTATCTCTCCAATAGGTGTGTGCAACTTTTCCTTCAATCGTCATAGTGTGCATTGTATCAAGTATGATCTTGTTCCTCCTTTCTGCAATCCCATTCTGCTAAGGGGTTCTAGGTGCACTCAACTATCTTGTAATACCATGTTCTTCACAATAATCATAAAACTGATCAAAGGTGAACTCTCCTCCTCTATCTGATCTCAGAGATTTCAGTTTTAATCCGGATTCATTCTCAACTTTAGCTTTGAATATTTTGAACTTCTCAAAGGCTTCAAACTTCTCCTTTAAGAATGCAAACCACATCATCCTATAAAAATCATCAAAAAACAAAATGAAATACCTTTCTCCGTAGTATGATCTTGTTTGAGTAGGACCACACAAATCTGTATGCACTAGGTCCAATTTGTTTTCAGTTGAGTTCTGCTTGCTTCTGAAGGAGCTCCTTACATGCTGTCCCATAACACATTCCCTTCATATTGTGTCAATAGGTCTTGCAGTACTAGGAAGGTCTCTGACTGCCTTAACATTGCATATCTTTACTATATTGTCAAAATTGATATGACAAAGTCTCTTGTGCCATAACCAACTGTCATCCACCTTTGCAACAAAACAACTTACATCAGAATTAAGCTGAAAAACATTACCTTTTGTTTTGGATCCTGATGCAATCATGT
>MU226711.1:48866-62384 GCA_018584345.1 Thuja plicata | reverse complement strand
ACTTCTTGACTCTTGTGGGACACTTAGATGCAAAGTGACCAATCTTGTTACATGAAAAACATTTGAATGGAAGCTGTCCTTCATATTTTCCTTTTCCTTTCTTTTCTCTTCTAGCAATCATAGCAATTATTTCTTAAAGTTCTTCATCAACTTCTTCTTTCACATTATGACTGGAGATGTGTAAGGATTTCTTACCATGGACTGAGGGTTTGAAAGCTATTTCAATTTTAGGTTCTGTCTTTAATCTTGATATCTCAAATGCAGAGATTTTGCTGATCAAGGTCTCTCTCTTGAAATATTGTGAGAATTGCATGCTTTCCTCTAGAATACTAATCTTGTTTTCATAGTCTGATGTCAAAGTAGTTAGCAACTTGTCCATTATATCTTCTTTTGATATTTCACCACCATTGTTTCTGATTCTAGATACTGCTTCATTTATCCTTTGATTGTAAGCTCTAATGTTCTCTTTAGGTAACATCTCAAGAATTTTTTATTTCTTATTCCATGTCTTTCTGCGTGCATTCTTTTCTTGAACATCTCCTTCAAACATATCTTCTAAATACTTCCATATGGTATATTCTCTATCAATTTTTTTGATCTCAGAAAATTCACTGTCAGATAAGGCACTGATTAGGGCTTCTTTGGAAATTGCATTATGTTTAAATATATCCTTTTGTCATTTGGTAGCATCATCCTTTGCAAGGTCTTTAAGAGATGGAATTACAACTTCTTGTGTGGAAATTTCAAAGATCTCAAAGCCAACACACTGTACATGTGTTATCATTTTGTTTTTCCAATCTAGATAATTTTCTTCATTGAACTTAGGGCTTTCTTTTCTGATGTAAGACATCTGATCTACCTTAAGTTGTTAGGCTTCTTCTCCAAGGCACTTGGCTCTAATACCAATTGTTGAAATAGTCCCAAAGGATAACTGAGAGGGGGGTGGGGTGAATCAGTTATTAGTAACTTCAGTTCTTTTTACTTCTTTAACTTTAGAATACAACAAAGTAAATGCATAATCAGATAACACAGTACTCAACACACAATTTGATTACGGGGAAACCAAGTGGTAAAAACCCTAGTGGGAATTAGCACCCACAATAAAATATACTTTTTTGTAGTAATCCCTGTTAGAAAATATTTCAACCCTATTAGGAGTTGTACAATACAATGCAATAAGTATAGTGACCTAGTTAAGGGTTGGACCCTGTTAGGAGTCTTTTACAAGTAACCCTATTACGGGTGGTCAACTCACTGTCCAAAAGCTCACTGGTTGATGGTGAAGGCTACAACCTTCTATATAACATATATGCACTATATTTGATGATGAACTATAGAGTAGACCTGTTGTCTTGATCAGTTCTAGTGTATTGCAATCTTTCCCTTCTTCTTCACATAGAATCTTGATGAATGAACCAACTCTGATAATATGCTTTGTACATCTTTCTTCTCTTTTCATATCATTTACACTTAGTGTGTCACCTTTGACTTTGTATATGTATCTTCCTCATAGTATGAGATCATGGGACCTATAAGAAAACTCTTCATAACATTCTTGTTGGCTCTAATAAGCATGCAAGTATTATTACAACCACACAAGTATCAACCAAATAGATGCGACGCTTCACTAAGTCAGCCTCACCAATTTAACTCTAACTTTGTAATCTTCTTGAAAAACATTTGGTGCCTTTGGATTAATATCACCAACTCATAAATAAACATGAATATACACATACATATATAGAAGATAGGTGCAAACCCAGAAACATGTGATATACGTTGGCCCTAAACCGTTACACTTCCAGAACTGTAACTGCCAATAACCAAATTACATAACTTTACTAAAACATCATATCTAGGTCTGCATGTATGAACATAACATAATAAACATGTCAACAACATGTATCTATCCACGCAAGTCTTCATATCATCATTAGGATAAGTACATACAAAATTACTACTGTGTATTATATGTTGTCATCAATGACAAACATACAATCAATCAACTGCTCAGAATCAAATCTCCAACACAAAAAACATTATTATGAGCAATCTTTGATCAACTGGTTGATGCTCCTCTTCAAGATAATCAACCTCTGAACATTAAATTTCTAGAATAATTTATGATGCATCTTACTCAACAATCTCGGAAAATATTCTTTGATAGATCTTTCACTCAAATAGGCTTTGGTGATATAATTATCTTTATAACTCCTCAAAAATATTCACTTCTAAAGGAATACAAGATCCTCTTTCCTTGTAATAATAATATTCCAAAATATGAATCCTTGGTGAATGGAATGAAAATGGATATTGAATGGAAGGTGGTTGAGCTACATATTTATGGTGACTCTCAACTTATAATCAACCAGATTAATTATGTATATCAAACTAAGGATGAAAAATTGATGCCCTACAAAAGGATGATTGGTGATCTTAAGAAATAATTTGTCTTCATCACATTTCAGCAGATATCTAGATCAAAAAATAAGGCAACTGATGCTATGGCTACACTTCCATCAATATTATGACTACAAGAAAATGAGTTCGGCTATAAGTTCTTGGTGGAAGCATTAATCTCTCTTGCCTAAAACTCACATGAATCCTAGATGGTCTATTCTATCATTGGACATGACTCATCTTGATATAGCCATGTCTAATCATACCTACTTGACCAAATTATTCTTGATAACCTTACTCAAAATGAGAAACAACACTTGATTCAAAAAACATCACAGTATGTCATCATAGCTAATGACCTATATAGGCGATGTTTAGATGGTACAATTCTTAGGTTTTTAGACTTCCAACATGTATGATCTTTTCTTCTAATTTTGATGGTTTCATACTTTTAGAAGGTTTTCCATAAAATCTTGGTGATGGGGAAGCAATGTCAATGAAAGCATAGCTTCTTCTCAAAGTCTTCCATCATATTATTAGATATTTCAACTATTTGTTCTTTAGAAGCTTCCTTGTTATAAGGAAAAAGGGTGCCAATAAACTATCTTAATGCATTGCAGGAATAACTAGTATTTGCAAGAATAATAACTTCAAATCCATTATAGGGTAACTTTACATGTTGATGATACATGGATGAAACAACTTGCATCTCATGAATCTATGGTCTTCCCAGAAAAATGTTGGGATTAATGGGAAGTATGTAGGGAGAGGGGAGGGGTGAATCAGTACCTCTAAAAATTTTGTATCCTTTAATCAACTAAACTTTGTAATCAATTTGTATATCCATTCAATCTGATCTATACTATTTCGATGTGAATTATATCAATTCATAACATTAACATACATGTGAACATTCATAGAAACATTCATGAAAGTAATTGACACAAAACACAACATATGATATCGCAAAAAACTCCCGTTTGGAAGTAAAAACTGCAATGGGGATGACACCCACAAAATCTTCAGTATCTGTAGATTGGAAGGGGTCAGTTAAGGCTTACAATTTTGATCACTTCTGATGATCTACCCTGTTAAGAGTATTGGTGGAGACCTGTTAAAGTGTACTTTGTCAAGAGCTTTAGCAACACTATTGAGTGTGCACTTGGTTAAGAGATTTGTAGTTGGACTATTAAATCCACCTTCCTTGAAAGGATTTTTTACACTTTGCTCCACTTGTTAGAATGATATCAAATTACAAATTGAGCTGGTAAATGCAATATCCTATTGCTGATGAAGATCCAATTTAGTTTACATGAAAAATATTATCACCTAATTGTTATTTAATAATACCTTTGATTCTCGGTACCCTCTGTTCTTGGTTATGTTAACCAAATTCACCTTATGTTGTTCTTGTTCTTGAAACTCTCAATCTAATCCATAGATGTTCTTGTATGCTTCATTCATGTTCTCCTCTCTCTTTTATTTCCTCACATACATGTATAATGAGTGATTGCATCATCTATTTATAAGATGGATTAACATCATCAAGTTTCAAGAAAAATAATGTCCTAGTCTATGTGTTTTAAATTAGTTAGACTGATTAAAGAACTTACATTCATGTTTCTTATCCCTAAAGAAATGGATTTAAAACAAGTAAATATGCTACAAAAATAATAAGCTTGCTTTATCTGACGTGGAAGCCAGATCCACTTTTTGCTGGCTACAACTGACTTTCAATTTCTGTTTGTCGATTATGCTCTAACTGTCTTTCCTTTTGTTTTCTCAGTTGCTCTTTAACTGTCTTATTGGTCTACAATGTATCCTAAATGTCGTGTTCCTCTATTGGGTTCCTCTTTATCTTTCTAATTTTCAATTTTGGTTTACACACTAAGTTGTGTCATCGATTTTTTTTGTACTTAGTCATCTTCGGTGATCTCTTTCTATCTGATCTTCGGTTTGCTCTTGTCCAGTCTTTTGGTGTATGCTTACCACAAGTGTTGTTTGCATACTAGTGGAAAATTAATGTCATCAATATCCCCCTTTGACATTAGTATCAAAAACTGATATGTGCAAAATACTAACAAAATGTTAAGTATATACAACATATATAATCCTTAGTCATTTAATGACCCCCTATGTATATGTCGGTATATCTATATGTAATGCCCTGCCAGGGAACCTAGGAGAACTTAACCTAAACAAGACACAAAGTTCACGGAATAATTTTTTTTTAAAGTTTACAAACAATAATAATAATATCAATGCAGAAGCAACACAATGAAGAACACGACATAAATGAAATACACATCATACATTGACAACATCTCTTGAGGGTTCCTTGACATAGAATTACTAAAACAAACTAATTTATGATTACAATAATAAAGAACTGACATAAAGGTTACATAATCTAAAACCAATAACATACATCATAATAATAATGATTACATATACAACTGATACCATAAGGTATCCTACCTAATCAACATCCACTGCACAAGTCATAGGGTATGTAATAATACATAATAAACAATACAATTCATCCTCTAAGGATGATAACCAATATATACATAAGGTACAATTACACAACTCAAGTAACTGATCAAGTCTCCAAAAGACTATGAAGCTGAAACTACAATAAGGAACATCCAAGCATGAAGAAGAATCTGTCAGAATCTCAATGGTAATAAGAATCACTACCACCCGACCATGTGGAACCAAAGGTCCACTCCCACCATGCTGAGGAGATAGTACAGGCCCATCACACGGGGTATACAACAAGAATACAAACAAGGCATACAAGACCTCATACACCATGCATAGGAAGATCCTAGAAGCAACTCTAATCCAAAACAAGGTACACTAAACAACACCAGAGGTACTGACACACGTAGGATAACCTAAGTTGTATATAGGAAGGTGTCATCATGTACGTCACATCCTTGAGTTTTGTCCTAGTAATACCATTATGGATTCCGGTACCCAAGTGACTATACACGATATCAGTGACCTTTCATATAGACAAGATCACTAATGATGCCCAAAACCACACCTCCAAGGGGGGGTAAGCATCAACTCATCCTCCATCTTAGCCTATGTTAGCGCTCAAGCATGGGCGAGGCATTAATCTTATTAGTTTAATACTAGGTCAGCCTAATTAGATTAATTATGTTATCATGACTTGTTACCACTACTTACAATAAGCAAATCCTAGCAGCCACTTGTGGGCTCTGGTACTTATTGCTAGCCACCTCCTACTATACAACTAGGTAACCTACCCTAGGTTCACAAAAGAATATCATAAAGGATAAATCATGATACAAATTGCAACCTGTCTATTTAGGTGCACATAGGTTCTCAACAACCACAAAACATCCATAGTGTCCTTACAGGACCAAAAAATACATCATATCTGGATCAGGTTGGGTTTAGGAAATCAGGACCATGGCATACTCATATAATCACAACTGACATCATAATAACATTATATAGAAAGTACAATCCCGAAACCTCTAGATTTAAGTCCTAGGGTCATCTACCCAATAGATACCTGAAAGCATGATAATATAGAAGAACATTTGATTCACTTAAACACACACCCAAGACACATCATAGTATAATCCAATCATATTCAGAATGCATTAAATTAAATACAATGTTAACGTAGGAATAAACAAATTTATAATATCTAATTATGAAAATTCATTTACCCATTAAAATTACTATCTAGAAATAATTAAATATTCCATATTGATAAAAGAAACATTAACCTTCCCTATAGATCTATTTATAACAACTACATATAAATATATCTAGGGTATAATTACCAATTTCCAGTTATAATTACAAAATTATAAAACTTCTAGGTGTCCTTAACCATCAAATAACATCTCTAAATAATCCAATTAGCACCATAGGATCTAACGATTAATTATGATTAATTAATAGCAACGGTAAAAGAAAATGTTTTATATACTTATAACATTAATCACATTAATAATTAATCTCATAATCTCATTCCCAATTAAACTCTTCATTAACATAAAACTAAATAGAAATTAATTTTAAAACTAATTTTAAAAAAATTAATCAATAAACTAATTTAAATATTAGTACTAAACTAATTTATATGTTAATAATAAACTGATTTAGATATTGAATATTAAACATGTTTAAATATTAATACTAAACCAATTTAAAAATTAAATATAAACCATTTTAAATATTAATAATAAATTAATTTAAATATTAATAACTATTAATAAATGAAATTTAATTAACACAGAAATTAACTATTAATAAAACATTATGGAAAATTTTAAACAGTTTTTAATAAACAAAAATTTTAATTTAAAACAAATAATAAAAAAAACATAAGTTTGGGGGGGGGGGGGGTCCCATGGCCCCCACTCCCGCTAATCTTCCGCACCGGCTCCCCTTTTAAAAAGGGTCGAGCCCAACCGGTGGCCGGCTGCCGTGCCAGCAGTCATTGACTGTCGCGCCGGCAGTCTCGACTGTCGAGCCAGCACAAACCCCTGCACACGGGGAGGGGGGAGTTGGTGGCCCCGCTTCCTCTGCCACATTTTATTATATTTTTTTTATTTAAATTTTACTTTTTCCTTTTTAAACAAAAGCCACTGCATTTTTTTTTTTAATTTTTATTATTATTATTATTATTATTATTATTATTATTATTTTTAATAATAATTTTGAAAACAGAATAAGGTACAATAGGATTTATTTTTTTGTTTTTTCCTAATTTCTTTGACTGGTGTAATTTTTTTGTCTTTAATTAACTCTGTATTTTATTTTCTCTAGAGAGCTAATTTTTCCTTTAAGATTTACTTTTTTTTCCCTCAATGCAAAACACATAGAGTTAAATATTTATTTTCTTCTATAGTTTAAACTATAGAAAATTTAATTTATCATTTTCCCATATGAATATAAATATACATATCTTACATTTGTTTTCCATTTTCCCATATGAATGAATGAATACATATCATTTTCTCATTTTTTTGTGTAGTACTCATATCATTTTCCCCCTTTTTTGATATTAAGGGAAAAGTTCAATACCTTAGAGCTTATCAAAAATGTGGGAGTGCAAAGACTTCATGTATTCAATCATTTTCTCCCATTGTTCTTTTAGATTCTCCAGAGCCATGTGCTTGAGTGTGATCTTTGAGTGCATGTCATAGATGTTGTCTGCTATAGACATATCGGGAGTTGCTATCAGTTTCCTTGCTGAACTGGTATGTTCTTGGAGCAGTGTAAGCTTTGGTAGAAGTTGAGCTTGGAGCTCGTTTAATTCTTCCCTAAAGTGTGTCTCTGCTTCCCACAGTTCCTACCTTAACCTTTTTACCTCTATGATCTTCTCATAATGCAATTTAACTACATTTTATCCATCAATGGTTAGGCTACTAGCACTTTTTTCTAGATCTGTATCCAGCTTTGCTATATTGTCACTATTTTCTTTAGTTAACTTTTCTATTGTGCTTAGTTGTTGAATTAAGATTATAGCTTCAGATATTATTGGATCTAATTTAGTGATGAATTCTGATAGCTTTACCTTATTGACCGCCACTTCTTGGCTGATGTTTTCAATGAGATTTTGTTGGTACTTCAGTTCTTCTCTCTCCTTAATTGCCTTTTCTGCATCTATATTCTGATTTGTTATTGCATCAGTGAGAGTTTCTAATTGATCTAGTATTGGCATAGTTTGATCAATATCAATATCGGGTACAATCTGGTGCAAGATGTCCCTAGTTGTCTCCAGTACCATGGAGTCTCTGTGTTGTTTCTTTAGCTTCTCCTATAATTCCTTCCTTTGGCATATTTCTCTGTATTGTTGTAATGCTTCAAAATCAAGTGTAGATGGGTCACACTTTGGTCTTTCAATAAGTTCATCCAAGGTGAATTCCATCTTATTCTTCTTTGATTTCTTCTTCTTCTTTTGTGAATCACTTGAATGTAACACCATTGCCAATTTCTTGGCATTCTCAGTTGTGCTTGATGAGGTGCCTTGTTGTGCTTCTTTTTGCTGCTTGGTGTTGGTTTTAGCTTGTCGGGTGTCTATAGACTTATCCACATTCACCTTCACATCGTCGGTAGCACATTTTTCAATTTCCTCAGGAGTACCATCTTTAGATTTGTCTCCTTCATCAGTGTTCTTAGCTTCATCATTCTTTGTGCCTACATTCTTCTCTGTTGTGTCTACATCCTTTTATGTATCTCCTCCACTAACCTTATCAGTATCGGTTACATTTTGAGTGTCTCTGATGTCTTTTTGACCATCGGTGTTATCTTTCTTTTCTTCTTCCCCTGCATTGTCGGGAGTATCCTTTTTAGGTGACTTGTTTGATTCCTACAGAATATTGATAGCTTTTATCAATATTGGCATGTTGCCTGGAATGTTTACTTGTGCAGTATCAATTGTTGTTTCTTGTTCATCAATTGTGTCCTTTTCAATAGTGTCATCTTTATCTTTATTAATTTCCTCTACTAGGTCATCGGTAATGTCAACGACATTAGTATCTACAATGTTGTAATTTGTGGTGTCTGGCCTTGATTCATCTGCAACATCTGTAGTCTTGTTGCCGGGTGTATCATCTTCTTCCTTTTCTAACTCAACAGATGAGTCATCTTGAGTATATTTTATTAAGACCTATTCAACATCTTTCTTGGGGATTTCCTCCTTAGTAGGTCTGTTTAGAATCTTACACCATTTCTTATGGCTATCCTATTCAAGTTCTATAAGCTTTCCTTCGAGAAATTTATATGGTCTCAACTTTGGTGAGAACTCATTTTTGTACTTCTCCATCATCTCATCTATTTCTACCTTTTTTGATTCAGGTGGCATGAGAGTAACAAGTACTCTTTCTTTTATTTCCTTCTCATTCTTCAAAGAAAATGTCCATCTAGAGTATAGTCTATCTAATAGTTCTCTTGGTACATGATTGCCTTCAAACTGAATCCTTACATATATAAACTTGTACATTTTTTCTATAATGGCATCTTCAACTTTGTTCTGATCTTCTAGATCTAGTTTCAGCCATCTTCTAATCTTGGAATTTGTAATAGATCCTAATTTTTCAATATATTTACAAATGTCATCAATAGATTCAAGATCTTTTACCTTGACACTTTCTACCTCTATAGCTTCATCATGCTTGGTGTCTTCAATATCCTCTTATGTTTTTATGAACTTTCTTCCTCTTTTGTTTTTCCCTCTCTTCGGTGTGGAAGCTTTCCTCTTGTATGTTTAGACCTTTCCTTTCTTTAAAGGTGACGGAGTAGAATCCTTTGATGTTTTTCTTCTTGTTCTAGAAGCAGTTGTTGTCCTTGGCTTTTTAATTGGTGAAGGAGGTGGTGAATCTGACTCTATTTCCTTGCAGTCATCCTTTTCTTCAGGTTTACCGACAGATAATTGTTCTTCAATTTTTTCCTCCTATTCAACTTATTCATCCTTTTCAATTTCTTCCTTGGTTGTTGACAGTATTTTCTTGAGATTCTTTACCATCTTGTCCTTCTTCCTGAAAATTTTCTTAACAACTAGGCCAGATTTTATTTTTCTCTTGGCCTCCTCATATGTTCCAAACTTGGGTTTTTTCTTATCCAATGGTTCATTGATCAAGGCATCAGATGCCTTAGTTGCAAGATCAATGTTTATTTCATACTCCAATGGTTGTAACCATGTTGTCCTTGGTACAATAGGATTGATGTATGTATTATCTATATCAACCATGAAGCATATCTCATCGTTATACTTCTCAATGAGTTTATCGGGGATCCTTACCCTCTTTTGCATTCAGTCTTTGAATACAGTGAAGTATTCATCCATGATTGTCTCAAAATTTTCTCCCAGTAAAGCTATGTGTTCACTGATCTCCATGGTGACCGGTTTGGTGTTTCCCATTTCACATCTCCTATTGATGGGAATGTTTCTTGAAAGTAGAATAAAATACACATTATGCGTGATCCAAACTTACATGTGTTTAACTTTGCATTCCTGATAGTCTTTAAATTGTCTTTCAACTGATTCAGGAGTAGTTCAGATAAATCCAACTGTGCTCCCTTTTTCACAATTTTGTACACTGTGTCCACTGCACTAGATGCTATGTTGTTCAATCTGCTAGCTTGGAAGAATTTGTAGCCCAGATGCACCGAACTTCATCTCATCATCGGCTATGGTGGATACTTTTAGTCCTTCGCCATCCCATTTGGCTCGTGTCATCTTCTCAGTCTCATCCTTAGGTTGATGCTTTAGTGCCTTTGCTTACTCTATTATGGGGTTACCGGTGACCGCATGGATGACATCTCAAGTTATCACCTTTGGTTCATCAAGCCATAGCTTGTTGTTATGCATTCAGCTCAACACTAACCGAATCTATTTGGTTTTGAAGAATTTTGGGAATGTTAGGGCATCAGTGATCCCTTTTACTTCTATATGCTTATGTTCATCTTTTAGTGTTCCATCTTCGTTGCATAGCTTCTTATAAGCTTCTTCAACTTCTAAAGTTCCTATCTCTGCAATCATGCAGTGTATAAAAGATTGAAGGTCTTCCGTAAGTAAAACCCTTGCTGGTATGTGTGAGAATGCTCCAGCATCGTCAAGTTGTGAGGCAACCTCAGGATGAGTCTTGTATCTAGGTTCCTCACATGCCAAATTCTTGATGAGCTTGAACTAATCCTTCTTTGTGTTCTTGGATTTTGTGGTTCTTGATGTCGAGGCCATTTTCAGAATTTAGGGATTCTTGTGAAATGCATAAAAAGAAGAGTTGTTAGTTCTATAGAACTTACTGTTTACTCTTGCAAAGATTTCTGAAGTGTTTGGGGTGTTTTGTGTTGAGTTGTGGTTTCTTTGTGATTCAGTCACTTTCTGCTCAAAAGTGCCTTGGTCACTGTGCCCTGGTTGTCATGAATAATGAGTTGTTTTGTTGCCCTATTTATATTTGATGCCCTAAAATGTGTGTCATAAATACTTACCAACTCCTTGGTGTATGAAGATGGATTTCATTGGTAAAGACTTCACTTTTGATGAAAACATGACGTTTCAGAGCGGTCGTTATTCCTCCTACTTTTGACGACAGGTTTCGATGTCGCAGATAACTTGTTCACTTTGCTTGTTTACCGGCAAGGCTCATTTTATACTTAGCAACTTTTCTTTCTTATGTTAACTGATGCTTCTCGATAAGTGTAGGCAGACTTATCTATGAGTGTATACCAACGAGGTTTTGATATATATGCCCGAAATCATAATTATCACAAATTTTGACTAGTAATACCATGATGCATCTTGACTTATGCTAATTTGGCATTTGATCAATATATATATATATATATATATATATATATATATATATTATGGAACTAATGTAAAATAACAACTTGGGTAATGCAGTTCCATACTTACGTGTTCTACTTAGGTGGGGATGGTGACATTACCAGATCCATTGGATGGGGTGTCACAATTTGCATTGCTTGGTCCAGCTTCATCATTGTTTGAAGCTCTTCTCCACATTTTGTCTCTAGCTCTCTGGATATCTTCAATGGTGTTTCCACTGGGATATGTGCTAGTCTACATTCTTTCTTGAGATGACCAACTTTATGATAGTGTAAGCATGCCATTCTGGGGTTAGTCCAGCCTCTAAACCTTCTAGTCCATTGTCTCATACAATTTTCAGCAATGTGACCATATCTTCCACATGTTGTACAATTTGTCCAAGTATTGTAATCCCATACATACTGATTACCAACTCTCTTCAGTTGATAGGGAGTTTCTTGACCTTTAGGCTTCCATGCTTGTCTTTTCTTTTTCCAGCATTCAAGAGATTTGTCCCCATTCATTTTGTATGTATGAAAGTATTTGTCCATGTAGGTTTCCTTGTTTGGTTGTTTCATCTTAGACTTACATTCATATGCTTTATGTCCTTTCTTATTACATTACAGAATCCTATGAATGAAGATGTAGATTTAGGAATACCTTTCATTTTGCCTCTGCATACATTTGATGTATGGCCTTGCTTTCCACAGTGATTGCATGTCATCTTTCTTGGTCTTGGATTTTCATAGATATTCTTTGGATCAGTTTGATTTGATGATTCTCCATTTTTGATAAAACCTAGACCATTATTGTTGTTGAATCTTCGTTGTCCTTCAAGAAAATCATCCATTCTTTTATTGCTTTCTTCAACTTTCTTGATAATTTCATTATGTTGTTTATGAATTCTTATTTCATGTTTCAGTGTTTCATTCTCATCCCTCAGTTCACTGATAGCTTCTATTCTTTCAATGAGCTCAACATTTATTTTTTTTCCTTCTTGACTCATAAGAATAATCTGATTTGTAATCTCATGGTGATGCTTTGTAAGTCTTTGTATTTCAGACTCTTTTTTTTGTAGCTTTTTTGTGATATTTGTTTCTTGACCTTTTATAGGAGTTTCATCCATATCAACTTGATTTATCTTTTTCCTCCAAGAGGCCCCAACTCTTGAAGTTGATGGGATTCCTTCATATAATACCCTTTCTGGGTCAGTTCTTACTTTTGACCTAGTATTCATTCTGTAAGACATTTATCAACTTTGCACTAATCTCAGAGATTTTCCTTTTAGAGTCACCACTCAATAAATTGGGATGAATGAATAACTATCAAGGGCTGATATGATAACAACGACTGGGATTTTGTAAAACTTTAAACCTTAACACACCAGAGATTTCTAAATAGTTCTTCAAGACTTTACAATCTCTTATCCCCAACAGAGTCGCCACTTTGTTAGGGATTTTTCTTGTATGAATCACAGTGCTTGAAATAACTACTTGAACACCATGCCTTCTAATACTAATTTAGAGACAAGAAAAGCCTAATTGCTAAGGATTGGATAAGATACTTCTTCATTTTTGAGCTCCACATATACTCAGGCAGGTTTTACCTTTTATGATTGATGTTTACACAGTATGTTATAGTGTGGACACTAATTTGCTATGTATCTTTGTTAAATCAACTTATAAATCACCTTGCAAATGACCAAGCATAACTAGATGCAAGATATAACCATACAAACCATGGTTGTAAGCATAACAAGAACCAGTGATACAAGGATTTTCATCCTTCTTCCTTTT
>MU226710.1:123857-145756 GCA_018584345.1 Thuja plicata | reverse complement strand
TTAAACATTTTAGAGGGGAACTTACTTGCAATGAATCATTTTCAATCTAAAACTCATTGTCACTATTGTCAAAAAACCTCATTACTAGTTTCTTATCACCTAGCAGAAATATATTATTCCTATGAAAGCCTCATTAGTTTCTTATCACCTAGCAGAAATATATTATTCCTATGTGTTATGCCCTACATCCCCGTCCCTACATTTTGTGTGCAAAATGTTGGGTCCACCCCCCCCTTTTTTTTTTTTTTCTTTGGTTTGCTTTTGCTTGCGGTTTTGCCTTGTCTTCTTTTTTCTTTCTTTTCTTTCTCTTTCCGGGGTTTTCTTCCCTGGTGTGTTGTTTTGTTGGTTGGTTTTCTCCTCCGGGATTCTGGTCCCAGAGGTTGTCTTTGTTGGAAGCCTGATTCCAGACTCCGGGATTCTTCACTATGATGTTCTTAAAAATATCATCACAAGGAATCCCCGGGCCCGGAGTCCGGAGGTTTCGCTCATCTGGGAATTGCCGGAGGAAGAGGATTACTTTTTACCACAGGTATAAATAGGTGTTATCTATCATTTTCACGTTTACCGTGATTAAAACTTTCAAGCACTTAGAGAAAATTTAAAGAGCGATTTCAAAGCAATTAGCAGAGCATTTGCAGAGAGTTAGTAATAATCAAAGCTTAACACCTTCTGTCGTTCTTAGGCAATTGCAAGCGCTTCATGGTGGTGATTCTAACAGTTTGATGACTCAGGTTGTTACAGAGTTCCCTCGATAATCCTTCCTCCTCCTCCGCCTTCTGCATTCTCAGGTTGGTGTTTCTGCCTTCCCTCCTCTCTGTTTTGCTTCCACTTTGTGGTTTTTCTTTGGGTTTGCTTGGTTTTTTTTTTTTTTTTGTTTTGTTTTGCTTCTCTATTTTGTCTGGTCTGTGGTCTCCTGGTTTTGCCGCCCGTTGGTGGGTCGGCTCTGCCAAAGGGTTGTCCACCCTCTGTGCGGAGGTCATTTGTCTGTAAAGTCGGTAAATTGCATAAATAATGTAAATGGTTATATATATACATTTTGCTTTGTCTGGTCTTCCCGCGGGCGTCCACCCGGGATGTATATTCATGTATGTATTTATGTAGCTGTATGTAACCCTTGTATATCTCCTCATTTTCATGTATATATCCCTTGGCTCCATGTATATCCTTCTGGGTGGCTTGACAAGCTGTTCGAGTCACCTTTGCTTCTGGTTTCTTGCCTCCGAGCTTGTTTCGAGGCAGAAAACCACCTGTTTCAAGCTCGGCTCTCGGCTGGTTTCAAACAGAGAGTTTTCACTCTCCTCCATCAAGGCTATCAGAGCCTCATTTATTTCCCATGTGCACAATTACTTCCAGCCAAGTGGCTTTCCCTTTTCGCACATTCGGACAGTTGGCACCGCCGTCATCGCCATCACATCCATTTAATGCCAACGCATGTGGCGCCCATGTGGGCTTGACAACTTGCTTTTTCATTCATCCTTGCTAATGGTCATTTCTCTGGACCTCAGGCCTTTTACCACCACCCATCCTATGTCCTTACCAAGTGTGGTAAAGTCCCTGGACCCGCATGTATGATACCTAAAGTTTACAGTATGTTTTTCTCTTCGGTTGCCTTTGTATGATACTAAATTTTCAGGAAAGCAAACATCACGGTGGTAGGTTCTCCAGACTTCGAGATAAATTATTTTTGGTAAACATGTTTTGACGGTCGTCTTGTCTTGCAGGTCCCCAGACTTCATATTCCAAACATGTCTGAAGCGTCCGCATCATCTCCGCCCGGAAGCCTGGAACTGCCAACCGCAACAGAGACTAGGGCCACCGCAAAGTCAAAGATGGAGAGGGCCCTGGCAAAGCTTCCCCTCACCATGAAGTTTGTACAAGATAATGAGATTGTGGGCTCAAAGATTGAGTCCAAGGTAAAACTGATGACTGACACCAGTGTCAGGACTTGGGCAGAAATGCAGGCCTTGGTAAAGATCATGCACATCCAGTGACAGGCTGGAGATCCATTGGTGATCAACTTCGGGAACTCCAAAATCCTCCGGGAAGCTTGCTTCCCATGCTCCATGCAATCTCTGGAGCTTATCTTAACACTAGCTACCAACTACAACTCTTCTGTCTGGGCCGTTATGCTCACAGTGGCAGAACCCACAGGATACCCCACTCCACTGGTGTCTCTCGACCCAGTCACCTTCCAGGCAAACCTGGGGATCCCACAATTTTCCAAGGCCTCGGTGGTCACAAGGACTAATGCCTTGAAGTAGTTCACACAACTGGAGGATGCTGCCCAGGTATACATGAATACCCATTGGCTCAAGGTCCCAAAGAGGGACCCAAAAAGAATGAAGATAGAGATTCCCTACTCTGAATTGAAAGAGAGCATCCAGATGGGGATGATAGCATTGGCCTGGGTCTTCGGGAAACCCTCCGCCCAGGAATTTGAAAAATGGATGTATTATTTCCTCCTTGGCATCGCCACCAAGGAAGGATTCTTCAACTGGGCCACCATAATTTCCAATCATGTCGATTCCGAGTTCTGGCAACTAAACCAAAAGAAGAAGTTCTATATGTGTTCTTACCTTTTCTGGGCCCTGGCGCAACAAAGGCCCCACTCTCATGGCCTGCTCACTAACAGAATACTTGGGATTGGCCTAGGACAAAAGGCTCCGTGGGACCATTTCCCACAAATTCAATGGGAGGCTAGTTTCCCCAGTTTCTACCAAGTAAACAACGTGTTCATTTACTACCATCTACTTACACCAACCCGAGATGCCGGATGCCGCCTGTCCACTGAGGTGATGAAATTGGTTAGTAGTTATGGACACTACTATGTTCAGTACCAAAAGCACTCATACATTAGGGTCGTTGGCTTCTCCAGGAAATCCTACTTGTTTCCCAGGCATTGTGGGGACAAGATCGTGCTGCTGGAATATTGCCAGCAAATAATGGAGCTGCACGCCTTCTTGGCCCTTAAGAAGGTCCCAAATCTCTCATTCCCAATCTCATGTGGGAACTACACATGCAGTCTGGCCACCGCGAAGGAGGCAGACAATTAGTTAAAAACCTACAACTTACAAGAGTTCTATCTGGCGCGGAAGAATTTTGATCTACATGGCCGAATTGCAACGACACTGCCCCGGGCTTTAGATCCCCATCGAATACATATAGAGGATTTCTGGGTAGATTTCCAAGATGATGTGGAGGTGCGGAGTAGGCACTATGTCAGGATGACAGCCAGAATGATGTAGAAGCTCTGGCTCAAGAAATTCCTAGCCGACTTCTCAGACGCCGCCCCCACCGAAGATCCCCAGTATAAAGAAAAGGGGATCGACAAAAGAGCCCTTCCACCAGTAAATTAGGCAGCCCAGGAAGAGCCCACAATTGAAGACTTCACCCAGGAAGTAGTAGAGAAAATCCACGCCTACTTCAAGAAAGTGTGCCCCGGGAGTACTCGTCGGACAACCTAGCCGGCACCAAAACCAACTCCACCACCAGTACCAAGATTAACCCTGGGGGCCGAGACTTCTTCATAGGGGGCAGATAAGGGGAAGAGAATAGATACATCCCCTCCTATGCAATAATTCCCCATAGCTGAGCAAATAAAACAATCGGTGGCAGCTTCCCAGCAAATGAGGGAACAGTTAATTACGAAGCTGGCCACCCCACCATTAATGACCGGGCCACTTCGTCCTCCTTCCTCCCCGTCATTGGTAGCCTTAATGGTCAAGGCGATGGGGGTGAATCTGCTGGAAGCAGCGGCAATAAAAGATGCGAGACCCCCTCTGGTAACCTAGAGGAAGAGGAAGCACGTCAAACAGCCCAAGGCAGAACCAACGTCGGCGGTGTCCCTCCCCAAGGAAGTGGAGATTCTTTCTTCCAGTTCCCCAGAGTTGGAAAAAGAAGTAGAGCCTACAGAGGTCCTGGCCAGTCCCCCTCCAAAAGAAGAATTTGATGTGTTTGCGGCTGATGATTTCGGCAACTTACAGGGGGACGATACGCAAGCAGGGGCGGAAGTCCCAGAGATAGAATCAAAAGTTGCAAAACAAGAAGCCGCAAGACAGGAGCAGCAGATGGAAGAAAAGGAGCCAGAGCCAGAGATTATCTCTGGGGCTCAAGAGATGCAAGGTCCGGGAGTGGACCAACTAAAGCTAGGTGAAAAAATGGCATTCGCTAGGGGAACCAGACCTTCGAGAATAACCATAAACCCAGCCGCCATGTTCCCAAGGCCACTCCCGGGGGCGACCTTTGGGCAAGTTATCACAGCGGCTGAAACTCTAAATCTTGGCCTGATACCTCCCCTACTGCCGACAGAAGAAGAAATTCTGGTAGAAAAAGAAGAAAAGGGAGAAGAGCAGCTCGAAGAATAAATCCCCCAGGAAGCCTACCAGGGTCCAGACCCAATGCTAGATGTACAGGACCAGGCTGAGGAGATGGAGATTGAAAAGAACGTCGCTACAGAGGAAGTTTCTGCAGGGAGGGGAACGGATGAATTTCCCATTGAAGAAGAGCAACAGCCACCGGACACTGGGAGAGAATTGGGAGAAAAAATTCTGGCAGGAAGGCTGCCTCTCCCACCTCAGTGGATGGTAGAAAGTAGAAAGAGAAAAGCTTAGTCCGCATCGGTGATTCCTCCCTCCCTGGCCGAAATGATGGCCCTAGCTCAGGCCCCGCCAAAGGTGAAGAAAGCCTAGACAGTTCAAGCTCTTCAAACTGGTCCGGGCGGAGAGACAGTTGCCATTGTGGCAACACCTCCCCCAGACGTCGATGAAGCAACCGTAGACCCCACAGATTACAATGTTGCAGAGGTATTCCTGGGCAAAAGGGGAAAGCAAGGCGAGGTAGATTTACTGAAGGAGGTAGCAAGGGAAATCGAAGCTCGATATGAAAAGGAGGCCCAGAGGCTCAAAGTGGAGAAAGAAAAGAATGCAAACCTTATGGGGTTGCTTACTGAGCTGGCCAAACCCATCAATGCGGCTCCTCTGGAGACCTCTACAGTAGAAGAAATACCGCAAAGTGATATAGACTCCCTGCGGGTAATGAAAAAGAAGGCCCAGGCAGTAGATGAATGGGTCTCCCTACAGATAGAAAACACCCGGCATTTCCTTGCCTCCACTCTCTCAGACTTGTACACGGCCTGAAAAGTTATCCACCAGGCAGAAACACTTATTAAGCAGTGGGAGAGTGACGCCAAAAATTACCAGGCGTGGAAGGTAGAGCTCGAAGAGCTCCTCACCTTGGGGGAAGATATGATTTCTGAATTCAGAATTCTGGGTGAGGAAGGATTTGATTTTGTAAGAACTCAGCACGCCAGACTTGACCTCACATTGGAGGTAACCAAGCAACTAGTAGAGTCCTTGCAAGAGAAGTTAAACACCATAAAATATCCTTCTAATTTATACAATTCTTATGTAATAAAGATTTTCAGGGTTGATCCCTTTAGTACAGATACATACACCCCCGAAGATTCAGTTTTGGGGAGTTTTGATGAAATAATGCAATCCCGGTATCAATCCCCGAAGGGGATAGACGGGGCCCAAATGGCAAAATTAACTGAAATGATACTTAAGGGCTATGATATGGAGAGGATGGCAGATGGATTTAAAGAAAATGTTCTGGACATGGGGGAACAAGTTGAGGTCGCCAAGCACAGAAGGGCCAGCCTGAAAGATATAGATGAAGATGCCATTTCCCATCTCCTCCAGGCTTTCAATGACAATAAACAGCCTTGAGTTTTCTTCAGGGAACGGATAGAACTTGAGTGTTAAGTATTCTTTATTCTTTTTGGGGACGCAAGTTCCCGGAGCTCAGAATCCCGGATCCAAAGTTTTGTATTCTTTAAAGTGATCTGTGTCCTGTCCCCGAGGCCGACCGGTCACTTTTAGAGGTGGTTAATAAGACTGTCGGAAGGTAGTTGGCCACATCAAGGGGCATCGACTTGGCGGTTGGTCTTCTGACAGGGTGGTCTTCTCGAGGTGTCGCTCAGGAGTACACCTGGCACATTAGAGATAGGGGGCCACATTTCCCATTTATGAGGCATGTAGCCTCGGTCCCCAGGGGACCTAATTTCTCCTTTCTCCTTTCTGGCTCTCTTCTCGAGGCTGATTCTTCTGATGTATATTCTTATCTTATTCTTCTGACATGACAGACCTATTCTGTCTCCAGGTCTTTTGTAGGGTGGCACAGGTAGTACCGGCCCCCAGATATTGTATTTTATTAAAGCATGATGTAAATAGGGTTAGGGTTAGAAAAGAGTTGTATAAATAGGCAAATTGGCCCATTTCCAAGGGTCGGTGAAATTGATAATTTTTTTGTCCATAGTAATAGCAAAGTAATTTCTAGTTTTAGTTGCAGAGCTCAATGCCCCATTGTTCTGTTCTTGGTAGTTAGATGCTCCCTTGGAGCCGCCATTGTATCACGCACCAGTGCTTGCTAGACTGAATATTAATCAAGAAGGAAGAATTCTTGACAGTGATGTTGTTGGCATTCTGGCTTCTGAGTTAATGATATTTCATGTTTTAATGTTCTTTATCTATTTTACTCTGGTATGTTAAAGTAGATTAACGACCTATTTATTCCCACTACTGATAAAATGCTAGCTGATGGTTATGTGTTTCTTCAGTATTTACTGTAGTTTACCAGAGTATTATTGATGTTCTGGATATTTAGACATGACTATAGTTAGATGAAATACTTCTAACCCTGCAGGATCTTTTTTTCGCTTTATTTGCTAAATATAGAACGCTCAGGAAAACCTTACCTTGATCGAATCTCTAGAGGAGATGAGTTGAAGAAACTAGCTATCCCCCTCGAAAATAGTCACCTCTCCCAACCTATGCCTTGCACCGTCGTGATCTGACACCCAGGTGCTTGAAGGCCCAGAGTATTTATTTCCCCTAGACAACCTTTGCAGGCGGAGTTGGCAAATTTCCCTAGAACCCGGTGACAACTTATGACTGTTGGCAGACCCGGTCAGCAAAACCCCATCAACAAAAACTGGCGCTAGAAGGAGGGCATGAACTCATCCCCTTCCATAGATTCTGATTTTACACCTTCTAAGGGTTCTTCGAGTTGTAGTGTTAGGAGACAAGCCTTCATCAGGATTGGATCTTTCTCCCCAGTGAAATTTGAAAGAGTCCTTAGGTCCGCCCTGAATCCTGAAAAGTTTGTCAAACTCGAGCCCCCTGCTCAAAAGAAATAGACCTTGAGGACCTACCAGCCACTATTGTCTGGGGATCTACCATACCCTTGAACACTCAAACTCCTCAGACAATCCTGGGAATTAGTACCCAAGCTACCCAACATATAGTTCCCCCAATGGTTGCATACTTCGGAAACACTGGGTCCCCAATGGGCACTTTTTCAGGTGCAACCAATGATTTACCCTCTCACCCAGAGAAAATCTGCCCGCGATATGAGTACTTAGGCTCACAGACCATAGAAGAACACTTACAGGCATACAAAGATGCCATGAATCAACACCGGATCTAGCATGAAGATGTTGTGACCCGCATGTTTCCCCTATCCTTAGGACAAAGTGAGTTGAACTGGTACCTTAACTTGCCTGCCAACTCCATCAACACTTGGCAGGACATGGAGGATGCCTTCCTGGCTGCCTTCACGTGCATGTGGACCCAGCATGGTCCCACAGCCAGTTTATCTCCATCAGAAAGGAACCCAACGAACCTCTTGCAGCATTCAATCATAGCTTCCAACGTGCTCTAAAATGGTGCACAGGCCCTTTTGTCTCATCTCTAGACGTAACCATACAGACATATCTCAATGCGATGGACCCTTTCGTTGCCACCCTCCTTTGGAGAACAACTGCCCCGGGCGACCGGCATACCTTGGAAAAATTTTACAACCTAGCCCTAGAGTTGTCTCGTGGTCTCAACAAATCCCTGGGTGGGATTGGGCAGAGCACGCCTTTCAATATGATCCCTGGAAGAACTACATATGTCAGGGGATACAACCCCAATCTGGCAATAGGTGCCCCCTCGATGGCGATGAATCCTCTGCCACTCGTGATAGACCAACAGGCACGGTATGTTTACCCAGCCCAGACCCAAATCACACCGGGTCTGGAAGTCTTCCATTGGAACCAGCCACAGCAGACACAACAGACCTATACACAACCGTCCGGAGTGCCATTCTTCCAGTCATCCACAGCCAGAGGACTGCCGCCCTTGACTCCGGTTAATCATGCTGCCTTCCCAGGAAGCCAACAACAACCATAGCCATCACATTATGATGCCAACACTTAGTTGACCACTGAGGTCGAATCCCTCTGGCTAATGCTGTCCACTTTGACTATGGACATGGGTCAACTGAAAGCGGGGTCCTACGCACCCCAGAATTCAAATTTCCAGAGGGGAAATATCTTCTCCGACCAACGAAACAACAATGCCGGGGGAAGAAACTTCAATAATGGGCCTAGGCCCAACCAACAATAGTAGAATAATAACTCTAACACTGGAGGCCCGCCTCCAAACTAAAATGCCAACCAAAATGGTGCTAGACCATCCCATTTTACACCAGTTGCAAATTTCTAGCCCATGACTAATTGGTGTAGATTGCATGATACTAGTTCGCACAATGAGGTGAATTGCGCCACTTTGGAGAAGGTCATTATGATCTCTCAGGTAGAGAGGCAGCAGTCACATGATACTCCCCCTCAAGAGCCTCCTGTCCAGGAAACAACCCACAGCACCTTCACGTGCGATACCATCTTCTTTGGAACTTCTGGAGAAGATGAGGAAGAATCTGAATTGCAGGGATTCTTTGATGAATCCATTCCGCCCTTCGAGTCCAACGCCTTTACTAACCCATGGGCTCCATACAATACTCAGAGTCAGGTTGGTAAAGGACCAGTTTACATGTCTGTGCCCCCTACCAAAGATACTCCTCCTCCCCGGAACAACACGACTGACCGACCCACGCCTCCTAAAGGTCCTAGCTCTAACCAAGCAAAAGATCTGACGGGGGGAAATTGCCAGTTCCCGGGAGGTAGATTTGACATTACGAATGCGTTGGAACAGACCACTACCTCCATGACCCTGATGGAGGTTTTTTTGAACTGTCCTGAGCAGAAGAAGTCTCTTCTGAAGCTCTTAGGGAACCCAGAAGCTATCAGCCACCCACCCAAGACTGTCTCCTTTGAAGATGCTAATGCGGCTGTCTTCCGAGGAAATAATGAAGATCCTCCCTTCCTACTAGGCCTAAACATTTACGGCAAAAATATACACAATTGCCTAGTAGATTCTGGAGCTTCAGGAAACATCATGCCCTTGTCCATTTGTCAGAAGCTTAGCCCCACCCCACCCCATCTAATGGCATTGTAATCCAGCTGGATAAGACTGCTGTAAAAATGGTGGGGGAATTGAAGAACGTCTGGATACATCTTATCTAGGACCCCAGGATAGCCAGTATCATTGACATCCAAGTGGTGGACATCCCAGAGACTTACAGGATGTTACTAAGTTAGAATTGGTCCAAGTCCTTAAATGGATACTTCTCGACCGACTTCACCCACTTATGGCTTCCATGGGAGGGAGAATCCAATCAGATCCAGGCAGAAAGTGAACCCCAGATGAAACAGGCCCTTACCAAGGTTGGGAAGGTCAATGAAGTCCTTTTCTTTGAGACTTCTCTGGGGGTGTACCGACCTCTTGAAATATTAACATTTGATTTCATCCCCGGAGAGGATCTCATAGTGTTGCAAAGAGCACAGGACTTAGAAGAAAAGGTGAGAGTTGAAGTTAACTCTCAAGGCACCACAACGACCCTTGTCACACTCCTATTTAGCACCTGGTGCCGTGTGCATTACCAGAAAAATTCAGAGCATGAGTGTGAACCATGTCTATCGATCGCCAACTGATAACTTGACACCTTCCGGAATGAACATGCAATTGATTCCCTGGGACCCGATACTTCTATGGGATGCACTCCTTTGGTGCCATTCCCCCAGGAATCACAAGTCGAAATGCCTCCGGTGGTAAATTCTACTTTCACGCCAGCGATCTGGGAGGAAATCCCCCAGCAAGAATCCAAAGACTGCTCTGCCCCAGCCCCAAATTACAAACAATGACTTATGGACCCTTAAGTTTGATGGGTCATGATCCAAACAGGGTTGTAGGGCCAGGGTAGAATTAATCAACCCACGAGGGAAATCCTTCCTCGTGTCCTACAGGCTGCAGTTTAACTATACAAACAATGTCACGGAGTATGAGGCTTTGGTCCTTGGACTCCTATTCGCACTAAGGAAAGGTATCACCCGCCTTCGGGCTCTGGGTGATTCAGAGTTGATTGTTAAACAAGTCCGGAGTCCATATACTTGTCATGACAAAAGGCTAGCCACTTACCGCAACTGGGCTTGGAGCCTTATTGAGGATTTTGATGCCTTTGGCATAGACCTCATCCCCGGTGATGGAACTATGTCCCAGATGCCCTTGTCATTTCTGCCAGCACACTTGAGCTGATGGCTGGCTCCCGACTCTAGAGATTTTCAGTCAAAATGGTCCCCACCCCGTCCATTCCAGATAATGTCACCCACTTTCAGGTTTTTGAGGACGATCAACATATCCTGGCCTTCATGGCCAATGTTGGTGTCTTTGAGGATCAGATAGTGGAGGAATGAGACCATGATGATACTGGGAAAGGTGATGAAGACGATGGAATCATGGACTTACCTACTAACACCATCCCAAAGGGGATGGTTGCACTGGAATGAATCTTTGACTCGGACCCTCGGGCCCATGAGAAGGTGTCATCCTCCTCGGAGGGAGGAAAGTTTGAAAAGGTTAACATCGGTCAGCCTGGTGAAGAGAAGATCATCCCCGTTGGTACCTCCTACTCCCCTGAGGATAAGGAGAAGATTCTCGCAGTTCTCTGAGAATACATTGATGTGATTGCCTGGGGTTATGAAGACTTAAAGACATATGATACATCCATCATGACCCATACCATTCCTCTGAAACTAGACGCTAAGCCCTTTCGGCAAAAGCAGAGACCGGTCAACCCCCTGATAGAGCCTCTGATTCATTAAGAGGTAGAAAAACTGCTATCAGCCTGGATAATCTTCCCGATTCGGCACACTACATGGGTTGCCAACTTGGTTCTTGTCAGGAAGAAGAATGGTGAGATCCGCCTTTGCATGGATTTCTAAAATTTGAACAAGGCATCTAAAAAAGATAATCACCCTCTCCCCTCGTTGGATGAGGTGTTGCAGATAGTAAATGGATCGCAGATGATGTCTTTTTTGGATGGATATTCAGGATATAACCAAGTCATGGTCAAGTACGAGGACAAAGAGAAAATAGTGTTTACATACAAGAGAATGTTTGCATACAAGAGAATGCCCTTCGGTCTGATCAATGCAGGGGCCACATTTCAGAAGACCATGGACATCGCGTTCAAGGGCCTTGTGAATCGGTGCATAATCATCTACATGGATGATTTGACCATATTTTCCCAGGATAGGCGTGATCATCCCGCCCACCTCACTCAGATCTGTGAGAGATGTCGCCGGTACGGAATATCCCTCAACCCCAAGAAGTGCATATTCGGGGTCACCAAGGGGAAGTTGCTCGGGCATATTGTCTCTGAGAAGGGTATATCCATAGACCCGGATAGAGTTGAGGCATTTCTGAATCTACAGATGCCTGGCAGCAAGAAAGAAATGTGATCCTTTTTCAAAAAAATCAACTTCGTACGATGATTCATCACGGGATTCGGAGAAATAGTTAAACCACTCAATGAGATGATGAAAAAAGATACCAAAATTGAGTGGAGTCTTGAAGCAAAGTAGGCATTCGCCCAGATTAAACAAACAATAATGGAGGCACCTATCCTGGCTAGTCCAGACTATTCCCTCCCATTTTATATCTACTCATTTGCTTCGCCGCATTCTTCCATGGCGGTGTTGACCCAAAAGGTCGAAGGAGAGGAATGACCAATAGCTTTCATGAGTTCCCCCTTTAAAAATGCTGAAGTCCAGTATTCATCACTAGAAAAATAGGCCTTCGCTCTAGTTCACACCGTAAAGAAATTTTGACATTATATTCTCTAGAGCAAAGTGCATGCTATCATCCCGGACCAGGCCATCAAATCTCTGCTGAAGTAGAGTGAATTGGGAGAGAGACGGGGGAAATGGATGGCCATCCTCCAGGAATATGACTTAGAAATGTAGCCCATGAAAATAGTCTGGGGCCAAGGACTAAATCGGGCGATGGCAGAAGAGACTCCCCGCATAGAATGCCAGACTTACATAGTGGAGTCCATCACCAAAGACCCATGGTATACCGATTTGGTATACTTGTTGCTAAACAAAAAAATTTCAGAGGGGTTACATCCCCACAAACGCCGCGCTCTGAGGATGAAAAGTGCTCACTTCATGATCAAAAACTTCATGCTTTACCGTAGAAACTATGAGGGGATGTACCTCCGGTGCCTCGGCAGGGACCAAGCTGTAAGAATAATCGATGAATTCCATGGACAGTTTGGAACCGAGCATGGCTCAACTGATGCCACTGCCCATCAGATCCTTCGAGCTAGATATTCTTGGCCCTGCATATTTAAAGACGTCTACGCACATGTTAGGAAATGTCATACTTGTCAAACAGCAGCACATCGAGAGCGTAACCCTGCTATGCCTCTACAACCAGTCTACGAGGCTAGACCCTTTGCCCAGTGGGCATTTGACTTCATCAGGGAAATTAACCCCAACTCGTCTGCCAACCACCGATACATTCATACTGCTATTGATTACTGCACTCGGTGGTCTGAGGCTATTCCTTGCAAAAACAACACGACAGACGTAGTTATCAAGTTCTTGGAGGAAAACATCATCACACAGTTTGGAATGCCCTTTGCCTTGGTATGTGACAATGGTCTGGCATTTTCTTCAGCACAATTACTTGAATGGACCTACAATAGAAAGATCACACTGAAGTTCTCCAGCAACTACTACCCCCATGGGAATGGCGTTGTTGAATCAACAAATAAGAATCTTCTTGAGGTGATCAAATATCTGCTAGAACAGAATCCCTGGGATTGGCACCAAAAATTGAAATGCACCCTCTGGGCGGATCGCATTCGTATTAAATCCGCCTTGGGGACATCACCATTCCACCTGGTTTATGGCCAGAACCCTGCATTCCTAGTTAACTTACAGATCCTAGTTTTATAGTTCATGCAGGAATTCAACAACAGGGACAACATCGTGGAGGTTCGGCTCTTGAATCTGGTGTGAATGGAAGAATAGCGAGATGCAGCCCTTGAACATTTTGCGCGTCATCAAGCAGTGGTAAAAAGATGGTTTGACAGAAGAGCCCAATACAAGGCTTTTCAAATTTCAAACCTGGTCCTGTTGTGGGACAAGGCCCGGGAGAAGAAAGGAAAGCACACCAAGTTCCAACGGCTCTGGCTCGGACCATACCTGATCTCAGAAATCTGCGGGGCAAATACTTACCGCCTTAACACTCTGACTGGGGAACCTGTCGCACTGCCTGTTAATGGATAGTTTCTCAAACACTATTTTTAATTAGGGTAAGTTTGTCCAAAGTTGTATTATATGTAAATATCCACTTGTAAATATCTCTTCCGAGTGCCTCGTTGTAAGGAACCCTGTCTTGTAAATAGTCTTGTCGACTGTCCTCCGGGGCAGTCCCTTTTTGTTTTTTTTGTTTTTGCTTTTGGTTTTCTTTCGGTCCTGGTGTTTTGCTCCGTCTTGCAGGAATTGGAATGCTTCGCATAACTCTAGCCTCTGGAGCAATGTCTATGGCATGGTGAACTTTAGAATCTATCTTTAGCATGGTGGAATCGACCTGGTCTCCAGGGTTCATTTCGCAGGATGTGACACATTTTGAGGAATCTCCATTGGGCATTCTTTCCCAAAATCTGGCAATCAGTGAACATAAATAATAAAACAAGGAACAATTAATCGGACACACTGAGGGTAGATTGGCTATACTAGTTTGTTGACCCACGTCTGAAAATCTAAAGAAATTCTCCCCGGGTCTGGAGTTTTTATCCTCTTCAAATATCTAAACGCAGGTGGATAGGTGAAAGAAGTACTGCCATTAAAATTAGCTAAGCTTGAGCTCAATGGTGAAAGAAGTACCGCCTTCCCCACCCAGAATCAAATAGAATAACAAGAGGAAAAGTGGGGTAAAGCTCCGGTCTCCGGGGGAAGTAATCAAATTAATGACTGGTTCGATGTAATTAGTACCTCTTCTCTATTCCTCCCAGAGGTCATCGGCTTGATTTCCTTCCTAAACACACGACATCACTGATGAAAGGCTACAGACTGACTCCTATGTGGTCGGGTTCTCTTAGATATGCTTCTCTCTACTTGTCAAACGCTTCAGTCGGCGGCTTGTTCCAGTTGTGCTAACCAGAGATTCTATGGTTCTTGAGTACGCTAAGGTATTCATCCCAGATAGTCACCATTTGTTATGCCCTGCATCCCCGTCCCTACATTTTGTGTGCAAAATGTTGGGTCCCCCTTTTTTTCTTTTTGCTTTGGTTTGCTTTTGCTTGCGATTTTTCCTTGTCTTTCTTTTCCTTTCTTCTCTTTCTCTTTCTGGGGTTTTCTTCCCCGGTGTGTTGTTTTTTTGGTTGGTTTTCTCCTCTGAGATTCCGGTCCTGGAGGTTGTCTTTGTTGGAAGCCTGATTCTAGACTCCAGGATTCTTCGCTATGATGTTCTTAAAAATCTCATTACAAGGAATCCCCGGGCCTGGAGTCTGGAGGTTTCACTCGTCTGGGAATTGCCGGAGGAAGAGGATTACTTTTTACCACGGGTATAAATAGGTGTTATCTGTCATTTTCACGTTTACCGCGATTAAAACTTTCAAGCACTTAGAGAAAATTTAAAGAGCGATTTCAAAGAAATTAGCAAAGCATTTGCAGAGAGTTAGTAATAATCAAAGCTTAAGACCTTCTATCATTCTTAGGCAATTGCAAGCGCTTCGTGGTGGTGATTCTGACAATTTGATGACTTGGGTTGTTACAGAGTTCCCTCAGTAATCCTTCCTCCTCCTCCGCCTTCTGCGTTCTCAGGTTGGTGTTTCTGCCTTCCCTCCTCTCTATTTTTCTTCTTCTTTCTAGTTTTTCTTTGGGTTTTCTTGGTTTTGTTTTTTTTTTTTGTTTAGTTTTGCTTCTCTGTCTTGTCTGGTCTGTGGTCTCCTGGTTTTGCCGCCCGTTGGTGGGTCAGCTCTACCAGAGGGTTGTCTGCCCTCTATGCGGAGGTCATTTGTCTGTAAAGTCTATAAATTGCATAAATAATGTAAATGGTTGTATATATGCATTTTTCTTTGTCTGGTATTCCCGCAGGTGTCGACCCAGGATGTATATTCATGTATGTATGTACGTAGCTGTATGTAACCCTTGTATATCTCCTCATTTTCATGTATATATCCCTTGGCTCCATGTATATCCTTCCGGGTGGCTTGACAAGCTGGTCGAGTTACCTTTGCTTCTGGTTTCTCACCTCCGAGCTTGTTTCGAGGTAGAAAACCACCTGTTTGAAGCTCGACTCTTGGCTGGTTTCAAACAGGCAATTTTCTCTCTCCTCCATCAAGGCTGTCAGAGCCTCATTTATTTCCCATGCTTGCAATTACTTCCAACCAAGTGGCTTTCCCTTTTCACTCATTCGGACATTTGGCACCGCCGTCATCGCCATCACATCCATTTAATGCCAACGCATGTGGGACCCACGTGGGGTTGACAACTTGCTTTTTCATTCATCCTTGCTAATGGTCATTTCTATGGACCTCGGGCCTTTTACCACCACCCATCCTGTGTCCTTACCAAGTGCGGTAAAGTCCCCAGACCCGGATGTATGATACCTAAAGTTTACAGTATGTTTTGCTCTTCGGTTGCCTTTGCATGATACTAACTTTTCAGGAAAGCAAACATCACGGTGGTAGGTTCTCCGGAATTCAGGATAAATTATTTTTGGTAAACATGTTTTGACGGTCATCTTGTCTCGCAGGTCCCCAGACTTCATATTCCAAACATGTTTGAAGCGTCTGCATCATCTCCGCCCGGAAGCCCGAAACTGCCAACCGCAATAGAGACTAGGGCCACCGCAAATTCAAAGATGGAGAGGGCCCTGGCAAAGCTGCCCCTCACCATGAAGTTTGTACAAGATAATGAGATTGTGGGCTCAAAGATTGAGTCCAAGGTAAAACTGATGACTGACACCAGTGTCGGGACTTGGGCAGAAATGCAGGCCTTGGTAAAGATCATGCACATCCAGCGACAGGCTGGAGATCTATTGGTGATCAACTTTGGGAACTCCGAAATCCTCTAGGAAGCTTGCTTCCCATGCTCTATGCAATCTTCAGATCTTATCTTAACACTGGCTGCCAACTACAACTCTTCTGTCCGCGTCGTTATGCTTGCAGTGGCAGAACCCACAGGATACCCCACTCCACTGGTGTCTCTCAACCCAGTCACCTTCCAGGAAATCCTGGAGATCCCAAAATTTTCCAAGGCCTCGGTGGTCACAAGGTCTAATTCCTTGAAGTAGTTCACACAACTGGAGGATGTTTCCCGGGTATACATGAATACCCATTGGCTCAAGGTCCCAAAGAGGGACCCAAAAAGAATGAAGATAGAGATTCCCCGCTCTGAATTCAAAGAGAGAATCCAGATGGGGATGATAGCATTGGCCTGGGTCTTCGGGAAACCCTCCACCCAGGAATTTGCAAAATGGATGTATTATTTCCTCCTTGGCATTTCCACCAAGGAAGGATTCTTTGACTGGGCCACCATAATTTCCAATCACGTCGATTCTAGGTTCCGGCAACTGAACCAAAAGAAGAAGTTCTATATGTCTTCTTACATTTTCTAGGCCCTAGCACAACAAAGGCCCCACTCTCACAGCTTGCTGACTGACGGAGTACACAGGATAGGCCTGGGACAAAAGGTGCCGTGGGACCATTTTCCACAAATTCAATGGGAAGCCAGTTTCCCCAATTTCTGCCAAGTAAACGACGTGTTTGTTTACTACCATCTACTTACACCAACCTGGGATGCTGGATACTGCCTGTCCACTGAGGTGATGAAATTGGTCAGTAGTTATGGACACTACTATGTTCAGTACCAATAGCACTCATACATTAGGGTCGCTGGCTTCTCCGAGAAACCCTACTTGTTGCCCAGGCACTGTGGGGACAAGATCGTGCTGCTGGAATATTTTTGGCAAATAATGGAGCTGCACGCCTTCTTGGCCCTTAAGAAGGTCCCAAACATCTCATTCCCAATCTCATGTGGTAACTACACATGCAGTTTGGCCACCGCAAAGGAGGCAGACAATGAGTTAAAAAGCTACAACTTACAAGAGTTCTATCTGGCATGGAAGAATTTTGATCTGCATGGCCGAATTACCACAGCACTGCCCCGGGCTTCAGAGCCCCATCGAATACATATGGAGGATTTCTGGGAAAATTGCCAAGATGATGTGGAGGTGCGGAGCAGGCACTATGTCAGGATGACAGCCGGAATGATGCAGAAGCAACGGCTCCGAAAATTCCCAGTCGACTTCTCAGATGCCGCCCCCACCGAAGATCCCCAGTACAAAGAAAAGGGGATCAAAAAAAGAGCCCTTCCACCAGTAAATTGGGCAGCCTAGGAAGAGCCCACAATTGAAGACTTCACCTGGGAAGTAGTAGAGCGAAGCCACGCCTACTTCAAGAAAGTGTGCCCCGGGAGTACTCGCCGGACAGCCCAGCCGGCACCAAAACCAACTCCACCACCAGTACCAAGATTAACCCCGGGGGATGGGACTTCTTCGCAGGGGGCAGATAAGGGGAAGAGAATAGATACATCCCCTCCTGTGCAAGAAGTCCCCATAGCCAAGCAATTAAAACAATCGGTGGCAACTTCCCAGCAAATGAGGGAACAGTTAATTACGAAGCTGGCCACCCCACCATTAATGACCGGGCCACTTCGTCCTCCTTCCTCCCTTTCATTAGCAGCCTTAATGGTCAAGGCAACGGGGGTGGATCCGCTAGAAGCAGTGGCAATAAAAGATGCGGGACCCCCTCTAGTAACCCGGAGGAAGAGGAAGCACGTCAAATAGCCCAAGGCAGAACCAACGCCGGTGGCATCCCTCCCCAGGGAAGTGGAGATTCTTTCTTCCAGTTCCCCGAAGCTGGAAAAAGAAGTAGAGCCTGTAGAGGTCCCGGACAGTCCCCCTCCAGAAGAAGAATTTGATGTGTTTGCAGCCGATGATTTCAGAAACTTACAAGGGGATGATACGCAAGCAGGGGCGAAAGTCCTAGAGATAGAATCAGAAGCTGCAGAATAAGAAGCCGCAGGAAAGGAGCAGCAGATGGAAGAAAAGGAGCCAGAGCCGGAGATTATCTCTGGGGCTCAAGAGATGCAAGGTCCGGGAGTGGACCAACTAAATCTAGGTGAAAAAATGGCATCCACTGGGGGAATCGGACCTTCGATAATAACCGTAAACCCAGCCACCACGTTCCCAAGGCCACTCCCGGGGGTGACCTTCGGGCAAGTTATCACAGCAGCCCAAACTCTAAATCTTGGCCCGATACCTCCCCTACTGCCGACAGAAGAAGAAATTCTGGTAGAAAAAGAAGAAAAGGGAGAAGAGCAGCTCGAAGAAGAAATCCCCGAGGAAGCCTACCAGGGTCCAGACCCAATGCTATATGTACAGGACCAGGCTGAGGAGATGGAGATTGAAAAGAATGTCGTTGCAGAGGAAGTTTCGGCAGGGAGGGGAACGGATGAAGTTCCCATTGAAGAAGAGCAACAGCCACCGGACACTGGGAGAGAATCAGGAGAACAAATTCTGGCAGGAAGGCCACCTCTCCCACCTTAGTGGCTGGTAGAAAGTAGAAAGAGAAAAGCTTGGTCTGCACCGGTGATTCCTCCCTCCCTGGCCGAAATGATGGCCCTAGCTCAGGCCCCGCCAAAGGTGAAGAAAGCCTAGATAGTTCATACTCTTCAAACTAGTCCGGGTGGAGAGACAATTGCCACTGTGGAAACACCTCCCCTAGACGCCGATGAAGCAACCGCAGACCCCGCAGATTACAATGTTGCAGAGGTATTCCTGGGAAAAAGGGGAAAGCAAGGTGAGGTAGATTTGTTGAAGGAGGCAGCAAGGGTAGTCGAAGCCCGATATGAAAAGGAGGCCTAGAGGCTCAAAGCGGAAAAATAAAAGAATGCAAACCTTATGAGGTTGCTTACTGAGCTGGCCAAACCCATCAATGTGGCTCCTCTGGAGACCTCTACAGTAGAAGAAATACCGTAGAGTGACATAGACTCCCTATGAGTAATGAAAAAGAAGGCCCGGGCAGTAGATGAATGGGTCACCCTACAGATAGGAAACACCCAGCGTTTCCTTGCGTCCACTCTCCCAGACTTGTTCATGGCCTGACGAGTTATCCACCAGGAAGAAACACTTATTAAGCAGTGGGAGAGTGACGCCAAAAATTACCAGGCATGGAAGGTAGAGCTCGAAGAGCTCCTCACCTTTGGGGAAGATATGATTTTTGAATCCTGAATTCTGGGTGAGGAATCATTTGATTTTGTAAGAACTCAGCACGCCAAACTTGACCTCACATTGGAGGTAACCAAGCAACTGGTAGAGTCCTTTCAAGAGAAGGTAAACTCCGTAAAATATCCTTCTAATTTATACAATTTGTATGTAATAAAGATTTCCGGGGCTGATCCCTTTAGTACAGATACATACACCCCCAAAGATTTAGTTTTGGGGAGTTTTGATGAAATAATGCAATCCCGGTATCAATCCCCGGAGGGGATAGACAGGGCCCAAATGGCAAAATTAACTGAAATGATACTTAAGGGCCGTGACGCGGTGAGGATGGCGGATGGATTTAAAGAAAATGTTCCAGACCTGGGGGAACAAGTTGAGGTCGCCAAGCACAGAAGGGCCAGCCTGAAAGATATAGATGAAGATGCCATTTCTCGTCTCCTCCAGGATTTCAATGACAATAAACAGCCTTGAGTTTTCTCTAGGGACCGGATAGAACTTGAGTGTTAAGTATTCTTTATTCTTTTTGGGGATGCAAGTTCCCGGAGCTCAGAATCTCAGATCCAAAGTTTTGTATTCTTTAAAGTGATCTATGTCCCAGTCCCCGAGGCCGACCGGTCACTTTCAGAGGTGGTTAATAAGACTGTCGAAAGGTAGTTGGCCACATCAAGGGGCATCGACTTAGCGTTTGGTCTGCTGATAGGGTGGTCTTCTTGAGGCACCGCTCAGGAGTACACCTAGCACATTGGAGACAGGGCACCGCATTTCCCATTTATGAGGCATGTAGCCTCGGTCCCCGGGGGACCTACTTTCTCCTTTCTCCTTTCTGGCTCTCTTCTCGAGGCTAATTCTTCTGATGTATATTCTTATCTTATTCTTCTGACATGAAAACCTATTCTGTCTCCAGGTCTTTTGTGGGGTGGCGCAGGTAGTACCGGCCCCTAGATATTGTATTTTATTAAAGCATGATGCAAATAGGGTTAGGGTTAGAAAAGAGTTGTATAAATAAGCAAATTGGCCCATTTCCAAGGGTCGGCAAAATTGATGATTTTGTTGTCCATAGTAATAGAAAAGTAATTTCTGGTTTTAGTTGCAGAGCTCAATGCCCCATTGTTCTGTTCTTGGTAGTTAGATGCTCCCTTGGAGCTGCCATTGTATCACGCACTAGTGCTTACTGGACTGAATATTAATGAAGAAGGAAAAATTCTTGACAGTGATCTTGTTGGCATTCCATCTTCTGAGTTAATGGTATTTCATGTTTTAATGTTCTTTATGTCTTTTAATCTGGTATGTTAAAGTAGATTAACAACCTCTTTATTCTCACTACTGATAAAATGCTAGCTGATGGTTATGTGTTTCTTCAGTATTTAGTGTAGTTTACCAGAGTATTTTTGATGTTCCGGATATTTAGACATGACTATAGTTAGATGAAATACTTCTAACCCTACAGGATCTTTTTTTCTCTTTATTTGCTAAGTATAGAACGCTCAGGAAAACCTTACCTTGATCGAATCTCCGAAGGAGATGAGTTGAAGAAACCAGCTATCCCCCTCGAAAACAATCACCTCTCCCAGCTGATGCCCCGCACCGTCGTGATCTGACACCCAGGTGCTTGAAGGCCTGAAGGATTTATTTCCCCCGGACAACCTTTGCAGGCGGAGTTGCCCGATTTCCCCGGAACCCGGTGACAACTTATGACTGTTGGCGGACCCAGTCAGCAAAACCCCGTCAACACTATGACCTTCGGGAAGGTTGTCCTATTAGATTAGTATTTTGTGTAAATTGTTGACATCATGCAGACCATGTTTTCTATTATCAATGTAAATACCAACTTTTTTCAAATGTAATATTTACTTCATTCACACACAAGAGACTCGCCAACTAATCAAAGTTGGTATGGTAACAACAAATTACTACCCTTATCAATCAAGGAGTCAACGTGAACAATGACTAAAAGAATCTTTGAATTCTATTTGATAGTACTAATCAAAACTAACTCTGACTCTGATAATAAATGCTGCCTAAAACAAGAAACAAAATTTTGAACAAGTCATAAAACATATGATCAACAATGTTCTTAATTCTTGGAACTACATATCTGAATTTTAACCCAGGAAAAAATCCTTAAAAAGAAGAAAAGTAGTAAGTAAAAGAAGGTGTAAATGTGGAATTTTGAAGAGAACATGCAGTCCAACAGTCGCACTTAAAAGTTAAATGTGATTCCTTCCACTCTTCAATGAAATAGGCTGATGCAACGTGATATTCCAAAAGTCAGAACTACCCGATTGACCTCCTGCAAGTTTTATTGAATTACAAATAAAAATTCAATCATTTTGTGGCTTTATTGGTATATAGCTGAAAGCTAACAAAGAAAAAAAACCC
>MU226710.1:81692-102086 GCA_018584345.1 Thuja plicata | reverse complement strand
CATATATATATATATATATATATATATATATATATATATATATATACTGACATTTTCTTCAATTCAATTCAAATAAATTTAAAGCACATAAATACATTAATTTAAACTTCAAAACAAGTGATGTTGCATTTATACATGATATGTCCCAGAATACTCTGAATGGAATGACTCGATCCAAACGTGATGTTGTGTGATCCTGAGTTGGAACCTCAAAATGTGTGTTGCACCACTCAACTACATCATGAGAATTATTTATATGATATCCCTGATAGTCTAGCTGATACTTTCTTAATGCACATTTGATATAGGCTCCTGCACCATCATGCTCTCTCTTTCCATGTCCACTCTCAAAGAAACTCCAAAGATGTGGTATCTTTTGGTACTGATGATATCTATATAGTGCATAAAATGGTCTTGTTGATTTAAATTGTGTTGCACATTCATCTGACCAAACAAAATGCTTTTCAATTTTGATGCCTTTGTTTTCCAAATATCCAAAAAATGTTTTAAAGCAATGCTCAACAAAATGTATGTCATGCTCTTTATCATCACTAATGTAAAAGTGATACTCTTTTTTTATGACCCATGTTTGATATGTACTTTCAACACCATCCAAATCTAATTGTGCATATCGATAAGAAACATGTACCATGATCATGACTTGCTATGTATAGTAGTATTCCGCTTGAAGTTGTTTTTGAGAAACAAAAGAGTAATTTTCTACAAAGTCAACAACCGATAAAATTATTCCAATAGGAAAAGTTTCTCTTAGTATTTGGAACTGTTCTGCTTTCCATTTAGCAAAAAAAACATGATGCATATATGGTTTTATTAATTTACGAAAATTCTCCATAAATATTGTAGCATGTATCTCCTCCTCTACATATTCCAACCTTGTTGACTCTTTCCCAACTTTAGTTTCAAACTTTATGTACTTGTAACTCTTACACTTTACCATCCTTATCATGTTAGTATCTTCAACTCTCAAAGGAAATTTAGCCAAATCCTCGCATGTTTGACAAGTTCCTCTTATGCAATCTATTTCAGGTATTTTATGATCAATTGATTTGTTACATAAGATTGATGTTATGAATTGGCTTGGATGTTTCAAAAAAGAATTTTGATAGCCATCATGTTCTTCTATGATATTTCTGAACCCTTGATAGTATAGATCAAATTCAACATGATATCGACAACAACAAGTTTCAAAAGATTTATTTATCTCTTACAAAATATGGCTTTAATATTTCAAACATTGTTTGTCCAATCTTTATGTCAGGATTTAAATTACAAAATGAGAGATACAATTCATGTTGTGTGTTTTCCAACCAATGTTTTGTGTGCCACAAATACTCCTTAGGCTCAGTCCTCTTCCTGATAACATCTCTTCTATTTGGTGAAGGACGAGTATAATCAGTCCAAAATGTCGTAACCAAGTTCCTAACTATTTTGTTAATCCTATCAGATCGTAAAGCTCTACACATTAGTGCCCAATTACCTTACAATGTAGTATCATCCAAATTGATTCTACTTTTCAAATAATGTCCTAGTGTCTTCCTACTGTACCCAATATGGGATGAAAGTGAAGAAATTTGTCTTTTTGGGGACATGTTTTTATTTAAAATAGATGTCAGTATCACTCTTCTTGAAATAGACTTATCTACAGATCTAGTTGTTTTCCCAATGGAATGCAAACTTTCCTTAACACTTTCAACAATGCTTTTTTGTACGTTAGACATTTTTATCCTTTTCAAACTTGCATCTACAACCAACAATTTTAATGGCTCTTTTAACTCATCTTTAAGAAGTGTAATTGATAATAGTTGGGTTTTTTCAAGTGTATCAAGATTCTCAAATTGTGCAATTATTTCCTTAGACTTTTTATTCAATTCCCTCTTTGTATTATTTATGGGTTGTTTAGCATAATCTCTCAATTTTTCCACATCCATTTCGATTAAATGATCTATGCTTTTACAATTAATTGTTATCTTCAACTCTTGGGCTAGAATAATATTCTCATTTGTTGTTTGTACTTGGGATGCAAATAAAATAAAAAATTCTCTTAATATCTCATCTTAAGGGGAAAGACACAAAATTCATAATTAATTGTACTAAGAGACTAAATATAAACAGTGGGGGAGAGTTAGAGAGAGAGAGAGAGAGAGAGATGTATACTTGTTTGGGATTCTGAAGGTTGTACTTATTGAGCTTGTTGACCTTGCAATGACCCTTCTCCAACTTCTAAAGGTTGGGCTTGTTGACCTTGTGATGACCCTTCTCCAACTTCTAAAGGTTGGGCTTGTTCACCTTGCAATGACCCTTCTCCAACTTCATAAGGTTGTGCTTCTTGAGAATTTCCTGCATACATTTATATATTTAATTATTTTAAACAAAAGGGTAGATAATTGGGTCTAAATGTGTCTAATTATGCCTAATTGTGTCTAATTAGGTCCTAAAGGGGCTAATTGGGTCCTAATTGGATCTACTTGTCCTAATTTACCTAATTGGATCTACTTGTCCTAATTGTCCTAATTGGATATAATTCTAGGTCCTAATTGGGTCTAATTGGGTCGCAATTGTCTAGGTAATTGGATCTAATTAGGTCCTAATTTCTCTACATTTAGATATTTAATTATTTTAAAAAAAAAGGATCTAATTGTCATATAACCTATCATAGGTCCAAATAGGTCTAATTGGGCCTAATTAGGTGGACTAAAGGGTATAATTGGATCTAATTAGGTCCTAATACATTCTAATTGGATCTAATTGTCCTAAATGGATCTTTATTGTCCTAAATTTTGGTCTAATTAGATCTAATTAGGTTCTAATTGGATCTAACTGTCCCAATTCTCCTAATTGGATGTAATTAGGTCCTAATTGGGTCTAATTGGATCCTAATTGGATCTAATTGGATCCTACATGGTAATTGGATCTAATTAGGTTATAAAGGGTCTAATTAGGTCCTAATTGGATCTAATGTACATCTTAGAATTGGATCTAATTAGACCTAATTAGATCCTAGAATTGGAGATCTAATTGTCCTAGTTGTCCTAATTGGATCTAACTAGGTCCTAATTGGATCTAATTGTCCTAATTGTCCTAATTGGATCTAATTGGGTCTAATTGGGTCCTAATTGGATCTAATTGGACCTAATTAGGTCCTAAAGGGTTTAATTGGGTCTAATTAGGTCCTAAAGGGTCTAACTGGATCTAAGTGTGTCCTAATAGGTACAATAAGGTCTAAGATGTATAATCAAGGGTCTAATTGGGTCTAATGGTGTCTTAAGGGGTCTTAAGGGGTCATATAACCTATCATAGGTTCAAATAGGTCTAATTAGGTATAATTGGGTCATATAACCTATCATAGGTCTTAAGGGGTCATATAACCTATCATAGGTCCAAATATGTCTAATTAGGTCTAATTAGGTCTAATTCTAGGTCTAATTGAGTCTAATTGGGTCATATAACCTATCATAGGTCTTAAGGGGTCATATAACCTATCATAACCTTCCAAATAGGTCTAATTGGGTCTAATTGGGTCATATAACCTTGTAACATATGAAATGTATGAAATGTGGGTTTTGTTGATGTGATGTTACCAAAATGTAAAGTAAGGAGATATGTTTATTATTTTGTTGTTTGATTTGCTTAAAGTGTGTTAAATCCCTTTACCCTATTTTACATTTAATTTGATTGTATTGATTGTGTATTGCAATTATGATTAGGGAGAAGATAAGATACTCCATTTCTATCCTCAAATGCACAAATGGAAGATCCAAGTTGATCAACCCAAAAGAAGGGTTAATGCACAAGTGAATCAACTATTCAGAAAGGGAAAAAAGAAGGGGATCTTAAATTATGTTAGTTTATTAAATGAATATGTTTAATTATAGTAATTGAAAAGGACAAGAAGAAGAACCAACCTTACAAAATTGCAGATCAAAGAATGCTATTTTCTGAGGTCTATAGATTGTTTCTGGAAAAACTGACAGATGATCCCGAACCGGAATGCAGAGACAAACAAAAATGAGAAATATTTTTCCATTCTGATGTCCTCTTATGAAAAAGGTCAACCTTGACCCACAAATGTCAACCTTGACCCAATAATGTTGACCCTGACCTGCATAGGTCCGACAGAGAATCTGTTCACGCCGTCCGAAAGAAAGCTGAAAAGGGTATCCAGATCTGGTCTCAAATCTACAGTCCTAAACCTGTACCTACAAGAAAAAGTGGTTTGTTTTTTGGGGGGAGGGGTTTGCCTTATTCAAACCCTGGTTTTGGAATTAACCTTAAATATATGTAATTGAAATTTCATAAAGATAAACAAAGTAAATACATGAATTCACCTTGCTTGTAAAAGTCCTTGTGGCGGATTCGAATCCATGGATCCACAAGTATGCTTCAAAATGTGGAATGTAGAAAGGTAGGATGTCTTCAATATTTTTCTTGTAGATCTCCAACACCAATTCTTGAATGGGTTCTTGAATTTGGAATAGGCTTAGAAGAAGATGGATGGAGAAATCATTAAAAGGGCACTATGTGGCTTGAATCCTTCAAGGGCCTCCCATGGATCTCTTTGAATACTTGAAGTCTTGATGGTGGATGAATCCTTTCTTCAATTATTTCTTTATTTCTTGGTTGAATCTTCACTTGATGATGTTTCTCAATTGCTCAAGTATGCATAGGCTTCAATAGAGGACTTTTGTTTCTCAATATCGCTTAGAGAAAATGAGGGGAGAAAGGCTCCCTTTTATATGAAATTAGGGAACAATCTTCTAAGGAGACTGACATAGGATAATTAAATTCCAATTTGACCCATGCCCTTAGAAGAGGACCTATATTAAATATAATTTAGGAATCGATGCTTCGGAACCCGAAACAGCCGACCCGGAAGCAGGAAAACACTTTTTGCAAAGACTGACATCTAGAAATTGTGAGACCCTAGGATCTGAACCCTGGGTTAAGGTCAAGGTTAACATAGACCCAAAAGGTTGACCCTGACCTTGAAGCCCAGAATCACTAGTCTACAGTTCAGAATGTAGAAATCAGGCTAAAAAGGAGTGGAAAGAGGGACAGAACAGGGGGGAAGCCATGTCAAGATCAAGAACCCATTCTAGGTGCTTGATATGACCCCAAACCACTTACTCAGAAGGCTAAACAAGTCTATAATGGAAGTGCTTCCATTTTCTGACTATATAAACCTATATCATAGGTGGAAAAATAGGTCTAATTAGGTCTAAAGGGTCTAATTAGGTCCTAAAGGGTCTAATTAGGTCCCAATACATTCTAATTGGATCTAATTGGATCTAATTATCCTAATTGGATCTAATTTTCCTAATTGGATCTAATTGTCCTAAATTTGGATCTAATTGGATCTAATTAGGTCCAACTGGATCTAATTGTCCTAATTGGATGTAATTAGGTCCTGACTGGGTCTAATTGGATCTTAATTGGATCTAATTAGGTCCTAAAGGGTAATTGGATCTAATTAGGTCCTAATTGGATGTAATTAGGTCCAAATTGGGTCTAACTAGATCCTAATTAGATGATATAATTGGATCTAATTAGGTCCTAAAGGGTAATTGGATCTAATTAGGTCCTAATTGGATGTAATTGTCCTAATTTGATGTGATTAGGTCCTAATTGGGTCTAATTGGATACTAATTGGATCTAATTAGGTCGTAAAGGGTCTAATTAGGTCATAATTAGATCTAATTGGATCTAATTACATCCTAATTATATATAATTGGTTCTAATTAGGTCCTAATTGGATCTAATTTTCCTAATTGGATGTAATTAGGTCTAATTGGATCCTAATTGGATCTAATTAGGTCATGTAATTAGGTCTAGAATTAGGTCTTAGGTCTAATTATGTCATAATCTATGTCTAATTACTTAGGATTTCTAGGGTTTAGGGTCTTAGGTCTAATTAGGTAAGGTTTAGGGTTTAGGGTCTTAGGTCTAATTAGGTAGGGTTTAGGGGTCTTAGGCCTAATTAGGTATGGTTTAGGTTCTTAGTTCTAATTATGTCCTAATAGGTCTAATTAGGTCTTCTTTATCAAATTAGGATATTGCAATATCATGCTTACATGTTTCATTAAGAAAAGTAATAATCATCAACTTAAAATATGGAGAGAGAGATACATGTACCTTGTTTCTTATGATAATATCTTTCCCAAGCTTCTTCACATAGTCTTTGTTCAGTCACTTCTGAATAATGTCATGTACTCTTATTTAGCCTTCTTTTTTTATTTCCCATCACAATTTGCAAAATTGTCTTCCTTTTCCAAAATACGAATAATTTTGAAACTTTTGAATTAATAAGATGATGAAAACATTTATTTATTTACTTGTAATCATTCTGAACCTGAAACGGCACCTAATAGGCCGACATAAGTTTCTATCAAAATTTATCTATGACTTTCTATCGAAACTTGAAACTTTCGATCGAAAGTGCTTTAGTAAATGGCTAAAAAATGCCAAATCATGAAACTACTTTTGATAGAAAGTAGTTTTGATCGAAACTACTTTCTATCGAAAGTAGTTTCTATCGAAACCCATAAAATCATGTCCATTTCCAGAGGTCAAGAAAAATCTGTAATTTTCATGGCTTCGGGGCTCAAGCATTCTACTCAAATGGAAGAATATGGAGACTTCCTTTTGCATCATACAAGTAATCTGAACTAGCTTTCTAACGAATATAGATTTGACAATTTTTGAATTCATTAGGTCTATGTTTTGTGACGTACATCAAATGTAGGTTTTTTATCAAAAATAAACCTCCAAGTTTGATGTTCAATGAAAAATAGTAGAAAAAAGGGAAAAAAATTAAAAAATAACAGTGCCCTCTAGCTTCGATTCTACTTTCTATCAAAAAAATGAATTTTGATAAATACACAAGTTATAAGCTATGCAGTCAAGGTATGTAGAAATTATGGTTTACACTAATTCAAACATTCATAAAATATGAAATAATCATGATAATGTTGTCAAACCAATTGCATGCCCTCTATATGGATGTTACGAAACCAAATTTGAAAGAATCGCATTGATATCTATTTTAGAAAAAAAGTTATGCCCTATGAAGTCAATGTAACTTTTTGAAAGTGACGTTTTCAGTAACATAGCAGTTTTAGTGGGAGAAAAAAAAACTATTAAAATTAATTCAAAAATATATATATATTTAGAATCTACATAGAAAATCCTAAAAGACTCTAGTTTACTTCATCTTCAGATTTCAAATGGTTTAACGATAATATGCATCCAAATCTAAAAGTTTCTTTCAAAATCAATACTTCACTGTCCATTTAGGCAAAAAAGTGTAACCCACTATTGCGAGATCACCCTCATTCTTAGAGCTTAAATGCATATTTCTTGTGATTTTGATCATATTTAAGCTTTATAGTTTCATTTGAATCTTTCATTCTAGGTTGTATATGTCACTGAAATATGCATAATCTTAGGGCTATTATGTCATTTTTCATACTCCTAGATAGGAAGAAATAGGTCGATTTTGGTGACTACTACGCTTGCTAATTATCTATTTTCACTAATGCAATGAACTATTGAAGTGTTGTGTCTTTCTTAGCAGGTTCATAAAATCACAAACACATTTATGGCGCCCACCGTGGGGCACGATTGCTCAAATTTTCATGAAAATCTGCTTTTTGTTCTTGACATTTTTAAAGTTTGCAGGCAGTTTATCATTTCAGGTTAAATAGCTATCATTTCCAGGAGTGATCTATCATCTGTGGGAAATCTTTCATCATCTCCAAAAATTTGGATATCGTATTCTGCTTCAATGACATCATTTCTGGAAGGTAAAACTTTGGCTTTAATGAGTCTTTGGTTCTATCTTCCTGATCTCTTTCCCCATGTCATGATTTCTTTGTCTAATTCAATATCTTCTTCATTTGTATCACTTTGCTTCAAATTAGCAAGGGGAGTCTGTCTCTAACTCCTAGTGGTTCTTCTCTCAGATACTTAAGATTGTGATTACTTCTTTTTAGGCACTTTCTTTTTTCATTTTGTATCATCTTAAAATGGAAGCACATCAGTGTTAAGAATGTTTAGCCCTCCTTAGGGGGTGTTTTTACCATCATCATATTTTCCCCTCATTTCTGCACCCTCTCCTACTTCTGTGCATGTTTAGGACCCTGATTGGGCCTCTCTGAACACTATATATCCCATCTGGCACATTTTCCAGGGGTTCTGACTCCCTGGGTCAAGGTTGACCTCGACCTTGACCTAGGTCAAGGTCAACCTCAATTTTGACCCAGGTCCTCCTTTCCAATCTAAAATTTTGTCGGCTGTTGGGGGTCATTAAAAGTTCATTTCCTGCTTCTGAGTCAGTTGTTTTGGGTTCTGAAGCAATGAATCTTAAATTATATTTAAAAAAGGTCTGATTCTAGGGGTATAGGTCTAATTAGAATTTAATTATCCTATGTAGGCCTCTCTAGAAGATTTTTCTCTAGATTCATATATAAGGAAGCCTTCTCCTCTCATTTTCTCTAAGCACTAACCATCAACTGACTGAAACATAAGTGAAATCTAAGCATGAAATTTGTCTACATGTCCTCAAGATTTCAAAGTTCAATCAAGGTTTTCAATTCTTCCTCTCAAGAATTCAAGTTCTCCATTGAAGATCAAGGATTCAAGCATTCAAGATTCATCATTCAAACCCTAGATCTATCCATCATGGTGGTGTGATCTTCCTTCAAGATCCTTTGTGCATCCTCAAGATTTATTCATTCTCCCTTCAAGGTGGATTCCAAGCATACAATCATGGAGGTTTATGGTTTCTAATATTGAGTTCAAGCTTTCATATTTACATACTTGTTTACATTCGAAATACAATTGCATATCTATTCAATACCATAGCTTCATTGTTATATTTATTTCTACTACTTTCTATCATTCTCTATTTCAATTATTGATTTCAAGGTTAATTCCTAAATTGGGGTTTGACTAAGGAAAACCCCTCCCCCCCAACAAAAAAACCATTTTTCTTGCAGTGACAAGTTTGGAACATCGAATTAGAGTGTAGATTTGGATACCCTTTTTGGACAACTATCAGGATCCAAAAATAGATTTTCTGTCAGAGATTTTTGGGTCAAAATTGACATTCTATTCTGGGTCAGATTCTGGGTCAGAATTGGAAATTGTAGGTCAAAGGTGACATTCATTTCTATCTAAATTGACATTTTGTTCTGGTTCATAATCGACATTTTGTTCAGGGTCAGAATCAGACATTCTGGGTCAGAATCATAAATTTTGGGTCAAAGGTGACATTCATTTTTGGGTCAAAATCAGAACTGAGCCAGATCAGAAAAATATTTATGGGTTTTCTTCATCTCTGTGTTTTTGTTCCAGATCTGGTTGTATATTTTCTAGAAACTTAGTATAGACACCTAAAAATAACATTATTCATATCTATAACATTTTAAGGTTAGTACTTGTCTTCAATTCATTTCAATTAAAGTTTTTTAGTCTTCCTAAATCTATCACACATTCTCTTCTATAAAATAGAATCTAAGGTCTTCCTCTTTATTCTCACTTCCATTCGATTGATTCATTTAGGCATTGATCCTTCCTTTGGGGTTAATCAATTTGGATCCTTCATTTGTGTATTTGAGGTTATAAAGAACATCTTATCTTCCTTACATATAAAAATCATCACATTCAATATCCATATATATAACAATCAATCAACACACATCAACACCCCTATTTTTTATCCTTTACATGTTGGTGAACCCGCGATAGAAAACTCTTTCTTTTTTGGTGTTATATGATTTGCCTCTTTTCCTTAGAGACTAGCTTTTGCATACATACTAAATTAGTTTTCTTTTATGCTCTTTCATTTTAAAATACAAAAAAAATTATCTACATGCTCATAAAAATATAAATATATTTCTTGCATTTCATTCACTATGAGAATCTTTAAGATGCTTTGGTGTATGGTTATTTTCCTCATTATTCTTCTTTTAGCATCTCTTTATAGTACTTATGATGTTTATGAAAGTATCATCCATTTCATCATGTTTGTTACTCTTCATGTTTCACTTGCTCATGCTATTTTGATATTAACTAATACTAGTCTTCCTACTTTCAAAACTTTCATTAAGGATGTGTAGTGGACTTATTTCTCTTTATGTTTCACTTGCTCATGCTATTTTGAGATTAACTAATCCTATCCTTCCTAATCCATTTCCTAATATTGCTACTCCTATTTCTCCATCTTCTATCCCTAGTTCTTCCCACACTTATGATGGGGCTTAAACTAGGGTTCATGGTGCAGATGTGCAAGAATTATTTCATTTACCTTCCCCCTCTTATCTAATCCATGATGATATTAAAGGGAAGAACAAAGAAACCTCTTCTAAACCTATCATTCCACCATACAAAAAAATTTCTCATGACCACCATAAACAATCACCTCCTATAGAAGCTTTTCAAGATATGTACACTACTGGATACACTATGGTGGATAAATAAGGCTATAAGGGTTTAGGGCTTGGTGTTAATGAACATGGCATTAAAAACCCGATTCATTTATCCCCTAAACAAGATATGCATGGTATAGGTTTCCCGCCTTCTCAAATCAAGGTGTTTGATCTTAACTATCACCCTCCTCTTCATGTTCTTCTTCCAACACCTTCCTTAGATCACCCTGATACTCCTCAAGATGTGGCTAAGAAAGTGTATGTTCAGTTAATGAATTCTAAGAAAGAAATTTTTAAACCTATGCCAAAAAATGCTCTCTCTAAATACAAATGTCCTTTGCACTACAATAATACACATTTACTTGCTGATTGTGTGTATATCAAGCTATATATTAGAGAAAGAGATGCTTTAGGAATTATATCTCATTCCCGTGCAGTATTACAATTTCTTCATAATTTTGATATAGGGCATTCCCCTTATTCTTCTATAAATTAGATCATTTTTTCTCCTCTTGTCTCTAAACTAGGGGGCAAGAGGTATTTCCTTTCAATCTTCTAGGACCCATTATGCTCTTAGCATGTATTTTGTTTTGAGTTTAATCGGTTATTCTTTCTATATTCTATAATTTTCTATTATGGTACATACTTCTTTCGCTTATAATTATTCATGATATATTTTCTAGGACATTTGTTTTGTAAAGATATCTCTTTGCTACAGCATCTCTTGATACAATTAGTACATCCCTTGCTTTCATTCCTGGGGGGCAAGGTTTTTCCTTCTTCCTCTATCTAAGGATCTACTTTCCTTAGCTTAGTGGCATTTGTTTATTCAACAACATTATTTCCATATAAAGATTTATATTTTTGGCTATGGATACCCTCTTGTACAAGAGGTGATTGTCCTAGGTCATCACCTCTTCTTTATTTTTCAAATTATGCTCTGTATAAACGCTTTCCCTTGATTTGGGTTAGAGTTTGATTCCTTCATTCTGAGGTTCATATTCCTCTTGATCGCAGGGGGCTTGATGATCGAATCTTTGGTCCCTCTTTTCTTTGGAAGATGGAATTTTATCCTAAGCACTCCTCTATGGTGTGGGTCATGCTGATAAGATCTCTTCCTCTTTGAGGATCCTTTTTTGACATATCCATTTCATGATTATCTATGCTCTTCGAGGTAAGGGTTAATACTCTTTGTGAAGGATATAGTATATATTGTTGTTAAGCTAGATATCTCCTTACCTTGTGAAGTAGGTATCCTATTTATCTTCCTTATCCTACCTAGTAGGTAGTCATGATAAGGAGGGGGGAATATATAGGGTCTCTCTTATACTGTAGTTTACATTTTACAACATTCTAAATCCTTGGAAGGTAACGCACATAAGTTGCTAAATCCTGAAGAGACACACATTTTTATTTTTATTTTTTATGCTAAATCCTCGGAAGGTAATGCACATAAGTTTCTAAATCCTGAAGAGATACGCATTTTTCAAATATGCTAAATCCTTGGAAGGTAACGCACATAAGTTTATAAATCTTGAAAAGACACACATTTTATATTCCATGGTGATACAAGAATGTGGATCTATGGGTATTCCAAAAGCCATCAGAAGACGCATTAGAATTACAAAGCACAATTCATGGTTGAACATGTTGGGCTCTCTCTCCTTGGTGATTCATGGTAAGGTGGGCATCTTACTAGGCAAGGTAATCACTTTCTATTTCCTCTCTTTCACTTTCATGTTAGTAGGATTAGATCATGAAGCTATGTTATTTATAGTGTTGCTCTTGTCTTGATTATGTAGTCATGTATGTTGCCTATGATTAATTTCTCTTTTATTTCATATATTTGTGTGTGTATGTTGAGTTAGAATCCTTGGTCTGAGGGATCATGTCCATGACTAAGTGATGTACTACCTTGTTGCGACCCACTAGAGTATTTCTTCTAACTTTACCACGAGTATGTTCGATTTCCATACTCCTGCTAAAGTGGGGACTTAATGTATCATCTTAAAATGGAAGCACTTCCATGTTAAGAATGTTTATCCCTCCTTAGGGGTTTATTCTTACCATCATCATATTTTCCCCTCATTTCTACACCCTATCCTACTTGTGTGCCTATTTAGGACCCTGATTGGGCCTCTCTAGACACTATCTATCCCATCTGGCACATTTTCTAGGGGTTCTGACTCCCTGGGTCAAGGTCAACCTCAACCTTGACCTAGGTCAAGTTTGACCTCAACCATGACCTAGGTCAAGGTCGACCTCAATTTTGACCCAGGTCCCCCTTTCTAATCTAAAAGTTTGTCGGTTGTCGGGGGTCATTAAAAGTTCATTTCCTGCTTCCGGGTCGACTGTTTCGGGTTCCGAAGAAACAACTCTTAAATTATATTTAATATAGGTCCTCTTCTATGGGTATAGGTCTAATTGGAATTTAATTCTCCTATTTAGGCCTCTCTAGAATATTGTGTCCTAGATTCATATATAAGGAAGCCTTCTCCTCTCATTTTCTCTAAGCACTAACCATCAACTGAGCGAAAGATAAGTGAAATCTAAGCATGAAAGTTGTCTACATGTCCTCAAGATTTCAAATTTCAATCAAGGTTTTCAATTATTCCTCTCAATCATTCAAGTTCTCCATTGAAGATCAAGGATTCAAGCATTCAATCCTTTGAAGGGATTTGGTTCAAGCATTCAAGATTAATCATTCAAACCCTAGATCTATCCATCATGGTGGCGTGATCTTCCTTCAAGATCCTTTGTGCATCCTCAAGATTCATTCATTTTCCCTTCAAGGTGGATTCCAAGCATACAATAATGGAGTTTTATGGTTTCTAATATTGAGTCCAAGCTTTCATATTTACATACTTGTTTACATTCAAAATACAATTGCATATCTATTGAATACCATAGCTTCATTGTTAGATTTATTTCTACTACTTGCTAACATTCTCTATTTCAATTATGGATTTCAAGGTTAATTCCTAAATCCAGGTTTGACTAAGGCAAACCCCTCCCCCCTAAAAAAAAAACCATTTTCTTACAGGGACTGGTTTGGAATAGTGAATTGGAGTACAGATTCGGATACCCTTTTTGGCAAACTATTGGGATCCAAAAACAAATTTTATGTCAGAGATTTTGGGTCAAAATTGACATTCTATTCTAGGTCAGGATCAGAAATTATGGGTCAAAGGTGACATTCATTTTTGGGTCAAAATCAACATTTTGTTCTAGGTCAGAATCAGAGATTCTGGGTTGGAATCGGAAATTTTGGGTCAAAGCTGACATTCATTTTTGGGTCAAAATCAGAATTGAGCCAGATCAGAAAAGGATTTCTGGGTTTTCTTTGTCTCTACATTTTTGTTCGAAATCCGATTGCAGATTTTCTAGAAACTCAATGTAGACACCCAAAAATAGCATTCTTTGGATCTGTAACAATTTAAGGTTAGTACTTGTCTTCAATTAATTTCAATTAAATTTTTTATTCTTCCTAAATCTATCACACATTCTCTTCTATAAAATGGAATCTAAGGTCTTCCTCTTTATTCTCATTTCCAATCGATTGATTCATTTAGGCATTGATCCTTCCTTTGGGGTTAATCAATTTGGATCCTTTACGTATTTGAGGTTAGAAGGAACATCTTATCTTCCTTACACATAACAATCATCACATTCAATATATATATATATATATCAACACACATCAACAAACTCATTTTTTATCCTTTTTAGGTGTCTCCTCAATCTCTTTTTCTTCTTTACCGATAGTTTTTTCTACTTCCACTTCCTGAACTTCATTTTCCTAAATCTCTTGAATATCTGATAGGGGCTTCACTTGTGATTTCTCTTTTATCTCCTCTAGTTGTGTACTACTTTCACCTTCACCGCTTCCATACTTGGTTGTCAAATTCTTTAACATTTGTTCTTTCTTCTTCAGAATCTTAGGCTTCGTAATATCTAATGTAATCCTTTTATAAGCTTCATCATATGTACCAAATATTTTGACTATTGTATCCTTTGGTTTCTTCAAAATGTATTCAGCACATCCAATTTTATCTTTTTCTGTAACTTCATAATTGAATGTTGGAACCCAAGATGTCCTTGGTTCCACAGTTTTGATTCTACATGTGTCAGTGTCTACAAGAAAACAAATAGAATCTCTATAATTCTCTACTACCGATGAGGATATTTGATGGAGTTCTTGCATTTTAATTTAAAATTATTTTAAATATCACCACATAATCTTATTAGAATCATCTCCTAATTTCTCAATATAATCATTGATTTGATAGATTAATGGTCTATTTATGTTCTAATTCACTTCACCTGTACTAGGAAAGAAATTATTAACATAAAAATATATACAAACAAGTATGGATCTGAACTTAACCTCTTGTTTTCAATCCTTCTTCAATCATTTCATGTTGGTAAATAGATGGTTTCTCACCATATTTGACAAATCCTAATTCTTGCCTAATCTGGCTATCAAATAGGCTACATACACAACACTACCTGGTACTTTGTTCGATCAACTAGACTGGTAAACTTTATATCCAATCGTCATTGTTGCAAAGCATGTTTCTAAGTCCTTGACCTTTTCTACTCTCATTTCTCCTCCATCCTTAGATTTTTATGTTATTTTTCCTCAAATCATCCATGTTACTTAATCTTAGGGTACATTCTTTCCCTTCATCTGGTAAGCCAGTGACCATATGAATTAGGTCTTTTTTTATCCTGACTAGCTTGTCCCCATCTAACCATAAAAATTCATCATGTATGCGGCTCAAAATATATCTAATCAAATATCAATTAAAAACTTTGGGCATGAATACCATGTGGGTTAAACCTTTCAGTTCCAAATGCTTATGCTCCTCCTTCAACACTTTGTTTTCACATACTTCATCATAGTAAATATTCTTAATCTCTACATCACCCAATTCAACAATTTTTCTATGAATAAATGTTTGGATGTTTTCAATAAACATTACCCTTTGTGGTAATGATGATAGGGCTCTAGTGTTGTCCTTTTCTGCTACCTTTAGGGGGCACAAATTAAACTTAGGTATTGGCTCATCACTGATACTAACCACTACTGGATTTTCAATTATTGTTTCCATCTTGTTCTGCAAATTGCACTTGATCTTAGAAACTTCAAACATCTACTGAGACATCTGTTAGGGCTTTTCTACAACTCTATTAGCTAGGGCATGAAAGTACTTCTGATCACTTTTGCAATAATTTCTTACTGATAACACTTCACAATAGATTTCTCTATGTTCTTAGATTCTTCTCAAATGATTGCTTCATAAAATTAGGGTAGAAAATGAATAGCTTTGACACGTATTTATTAACTAAAAAGTGCACAAAAGGCTATTATGATAATAAATTCTCTCAACGGTAACTTTTCTACTGATAATCATTCCTTCTATCTGATAACTAAACTTTTTCATCGATGTCTTCAAAATGATAAAATAATAATGTCTACTGCTAAATAGTTTTAGTATGAGTTCTAATGCATCTTTTCATGTTGATATAAGATTCAATCATAACCTTTTTGTAAAGGGACAAATAGATTTAATAATTTCTTTTAGGTCCCTAAGAAAAACTTACTTGCTTAGTTTGATGATGAATCCTCAGGACTTGAGGTTGGAGGGTCACATTTTTTCTCATTGATTTCTTCCTTCTTGACCCAAATCTCCTTCATGTCATTCTTCACCTATTCTTGATTTGCTATTGTTTTTTTCCTTTTTTGTCTTCATTTCAGGCTTGTCGGTACCAATGGTTTTGTGCTATATGTTCGTACTTATGACAAATGAAACATACCATTCTTGTTGATCTCCATAGTACTAAATTTCTTCTTGGATTTCTCATTCTATGGTGTTTAGCTTTATATCCATATTGACTGCATGTGTAACAGTAACCTGCAAAGATTCCTTCTGATGATGTGTTGTTAGCTCTTGATCTACATTCTTTTTCCTAATGTCCAAACTTATTAAAATTGTAGCAATGTCCGTGAAAGTGTGTACCTCTTGGAATGTTGACCAATCTACTTCTATAAACATTTGATGTATGACCAAGATTTCCATAGTTGTAGCATGTTGGTTTAGTAGGTTTCTTACCATGTGTACTGATAGGCTCCTTTGGTTCTTGTCATAGATTCTATGTTAGCAGTTTTTTTGATTCATCAATTTCAAATTTGTTCTCCCCGATATATCCTAGTCCAGTTTTGTCTCTCATTCTCCTCATATTTTTCAACTGTTCATCCACCTTTTGCATGATTAGCTCAAACTTAGTGAGTATTTCATTAACCTCTTTCTTAACTTTCATATTGTTCTTCAAAGTTTTGACTTCCTTTCTCAAATTTTCATTCTCAGTAAGTATCATTCTATTTTCTTCATTTGTACCATTTAAAAATTTATTCAATGTGTTTTTATTTTGTTGTAACCTGAGAATAATAGCATCTTTGTCTTTGAAATTTTTCTCAAGATTTTATTTTTCAGTTTCAAGGTATTTTGGGGTATCTTCTTTTATTCTCATCTTTTCCAATACTTCAATCATCCTTAGGGCTTGAATTTCAAGTTCCTTTTGGGCTTCATTCAGATCTTCCTCCAAGCCAGTGTTCATTTCCAACAATTCCTCTACTGCGGCATTGGCTTCTTTCATATTTGTACTATTTTCTGATAGCTCTTCAATATTATCTAGTGTTATTTGCAATTTTTCTGACAGTTCCTTCCTTTTGGTGAATGACTGTTTCAACTTCTTCTTTAGATATTCAACTTGTGCCAAGGCTTCTTCCATTTTATTCTCTCTCTTATACCTCTCCATACCCCAAAATCCACTCTCAAGCTGTTAAAATTTCCCTCTAGAGAACGAAGCTCTGATACCAATTGTTAATGTGAAAGATCAGGTACTGAGAGGGGGAGTGAATCAGTATTAACAAACTTCTAACACTTTTGCACTTGATTGAATTTTAATCCATTAAACATCAACCGATAACCATATTAACCGATAGTGTTCACAGTATTACCGATATGTTGTAACTTAAAAACAAAAATTAAATAATAGTAACACATAATCAGATCCACACACCCATAACACATATTTTTGGTCATGTAGAAACCCTTGGTCAAAGGGAAAAACTATGGTGCGGATGGCACCCACAACTCTTCACTATAGAAAAAAAATCTTATTAAGGCTTACAATATGTTACCTTCTGAGTGACTCACCCAGTTAGGAGTGACTAATACATTGTTAAGTGTATCTATAGTCCTATTAAGACTACTCTGCTAAGAGATTTAATCATGCATGTACAACATTCACCCTGTTAAAGGATTTATAAAAATCTCACGCAAAAATGAACTTATCAATCCTATTAGAGACTACCTGGTTAAGGGAATTACATTACCTTGTATAAATTGTTAGGGTTCTTCACAAGATAGTATGACCTGTATACGCTTCCTTCCAAGGCTTGTTAGATCCCTTATGGTCTAAATATTTGTTCTCAATTCTTCTCTGCTTTCGATTCACTTCTCTTCTCAATTCATCCTCGTAACTTATTCTCATCACCAAATCTTCATAATTTTTTCCTGAATATTTTTATCTTTGAATCTCCTTCACTTGTCCTTCATTCCTAACCTTTTATCGTAGGGTTAATCAAAAACTTAATCTCAATCTTTCCATAAACTATTTTCCTATTCTTCCTCTTTTTCGGTTGCTACATGATTTTCCTTATGAACGATATTGTTCAGCTTCCGATAGTTGACCTCCTTATTATAATAGCTTTTCTTTTTGTCTAATAGTAATTACTTTTCTATTTGACATCAATGAAAAAACTTATCATAATGCCAATAATTTCCAACAAATCATCCAATTCAAGATCCCCAAGTTTACATTTCTTCAAGATCTATCAATTCAAAGGAAATATTCTCCATTTGATGAAATTTTATCTCCCATGATGCCCAAGTAGAGGAATTATCAATCAAGAAATAAGATTCATCATTCTTCTCTCTCCTTTGCAAGTAGTTTTCAAGTATATCAACATACAAGATCTAGGAGTGGCAAGCATAGGTCATGGATTTGTGAGTATAGCCTCGATTTTGCATCACATTCCAAGGTCAACTCTTTGGATTTCAATAACACTCAAGTATCTTCATGAATACGAGAAATTTATACGTCCGTTCATGAGGGTTATGCAAGGTAAATCAGAAATTTGTCTTTTTATGTACCTCCCTTTATGAAATTTCTTTCTTTCAAGGATGGTTCCTAAATAGGGGTTCAACCAAGGAAAATCCCTTTTCCCCCATTTTTTATGCATAGGAATAGGTTACGGAGTCACGAATTCAAGATTGGATAGTGCAGGTACATACAGATAAACTCAAAATAAATTAGCCTAATTTTCCTGGTATAGGATTCCATTGGGGACCTCTTCATGAAATAGGCCAGGTTGCAGCCTCTTCTTTCCATTTTATACTCATATTTTTCCCATAGGTTAGTTCCCATCTTAGCTTCTCAGATCTGCAACTTTCTGCTCAATCTCATTCTGTTTCTATCTATTCTTTATAGTTTTTTGTGCCTTTTTCTAATTGGTATCTAATTCACTTTAATTACATCTATTTCATCTTTTTTGTCTCTCCAATCAATTCCATTTTATCAGAGCACCATTATCCCCAATTTGTGCTTGAGTCTCCTCTTGAGCCTATTGGGGGCATCTTCCTTTTGAATGTAATGATTGTAGAAAATGTTAGAAACACTGAGAGGGAGGGTGAATCAATGTTTGTCTATTAATTATTTTTCAGCACTTTAAACATAAATCAAACATAAATTCAATGAAGCTTAACATAAGAACTCATAACACATGATATGATTATGGGGAAACCTTGATCAGAGGAAAACCCCGATGGGAATTAGTACCCACAAATATTGCACTAGTATAATGAACCTGTTAAAGTTCCTTTTCCTTGTTAGAAGCAGTCTTTACAATTAAAGTACAATGACCCTATTAGGATTCTATTAAAAAAACCCTGTTAAAGGTGTATGGCTCACTACCTGAGCTCACTGCCCAATAAGATGAAGGCTACAACCTTCTGATAGTTGATATACACTATATCAAAAATGAACTGTTGTGATGACACTGTTGTCTAATCAGTTCCATTTATGCGCTGATGCTCTTACTCTCTTAAAGAGAATTATCTCATACTGACTTCACTATACTACTCTTCTATATCTTTCTCATGCATATTCTTCGACACTTGTAATATACATTTACATTACATATTTATATGTTCATGTTCGAATAGATGCGACTCAAAACAAGACTATAGTCGGACCTAAAAACATAATACACAATGCTTCCAAAAAAATTGGTTTAAGCGTGTTTACAACAATACTAAAGACATTATTACAAACATATAGTCAAAGGTGCTTGGCCTTTACACAACAAAACAATTCACGCTAATCCAAAAACTGAAGTCAGCTACATGCTCTATTTCCTGAACTATAGTAGTATTGTTCTTCCTGTAACTTGTCTGTACTCTCATTCCATACTATGTGTGTCTGGACTTAATATGTATACATCACATGGAACATATATCTAAACACGCATACTTTGATTTGATCTCTCACATGTGCGCTAATGTGTTGATCATTGTATAACTCTGTCTATCTTGTTTTCCATACAGTCATTTTATCTTTTGATAGAAACTTAATATGAATTTGTTGTCATAATGACAACACAAAAATAATTCATGTATCCTATAGGAGTCAACTTGCCAACAATCTCCCCCTTTTTCATTAATGGAAACAAAGGAATGTGGCCAAGTTTCTCAAAATGACTTAACACACAAAATAATTGTATATCATTGCATCTCTTAACATATCTATATATTACTCCCCATATATACACATTCTCTATATACATTACTCCCCCTTTGAAATTAATGACAAAGGTGTCCAA
>MU226710.1:60274-81592 GCA_018584345.1 Thuja plicata | reverse complement strand
GTTATCTTCCAAAACTGCTAGAGAGGGCGCTAGAGCATTCCTCAGTTGGGTCTGCCTGATTCTTATCTTATTGATCTCCAATTTTTCTTTTTCAATTTTGTCCAACTGTCCTTGATAGACATTGTTACACATGTTCATGTCTTGGATGGATGTCTCAACTGATTTTCTAATAGTGTCCACCATGATCTTTGTCTCTTCTATCTTTTTGATATGTTCAGAGGTGAACTTCACTCTATCCATGCAGTTTGCTATTACCTTCTTACCCTTAGCTGCCAACTCTTTCAATATAGATTGCCCAATCTTTAAAGTTTTTAAGTCTAAGCTAAAATTCCTTACCAATTCATTCAATCTCTCCTTTTTATACTCATCTTCTACAATTCTAGTAGCAGAGTCTACTAGGTTTGTAAAGTGTGCTTTGAAGCTGGTTAGAATGTTGTCAACATCTTCAACTGATTGAATTTTGGCTACTTTCTTGTCTGTAGGTACTAGATCATTCAAGATGTTTACTGATTCCAAGAAGAGAGGGTTCCTCATAACTTGTTTCTCTTTTGCTTTTTCCATAGCTAGAACGTTGATCTTCATCAAGTCTTCTTCTCCCCACACATCTAGACTTGCAGAGTCAGGAGTTAACCTTGACAACAATGAGGTAGATGGTAAAGTGGATGGAGTGAATATAGTATTTTGACTGGTGTCCATGCATTCACTCTTTACTGGTATCCCCTTGACTGGCATCACAATATCTTAAGTATCTTTCTCTTTATTCAAGTCTATTGGATCATTAGAGGGAACTTCATCTTGTTGTAAAGATGTATCATCAGTGCACATCTCTTCAGTGCTTACAAATGCTTTATCAACTTTTTCCATGTCTTTGTCAGATGTTGTCATGGATATCTTGATATCATCAATTACTATAGTGTCTTTTGAGTCTTTTGTTGTATCAGAAGTTATTGAAACTGAGGGCGTTGAAACCTATGGACCTGTCATAGGTGCACTTTGAATCACTAGTTTTGTAACCTATTTGGGAGGAGCTAGAGTTACCTTTGTTGTAGGTGTCATTGATGGATACATGTGTCTATCCATAAACACTTATGCAAAATCTTTTTCTGTCTCTTTCCCAACTAATTCATATTCCTTGTTCATAATATGAAGTGTCCTTGTCTTAGTTCTTAGGTGAGGCTTCACCAGATCTAGCAGAATTGCCTTCTCATCATGTGAGCATACAGGGAGAAGGTTATCCAATGTTTCTTCTCTTATCCTCATATCTTCCTTAATTGCATGTCTCTTCATTATTTCCAGTATGTTCCATAACTTATCAGGTAGCACTGTCTTGAGTTCTAGAACTAATTTCTTAAACTTAATCATATGAGAGATAATCATAGAATGTATCTCATATTTATCTATCTCTTGATACTTGTCATAAACCTTAGCAATTATGTCTAGTCTTCCTTCATTAACAATCTTGTTCTTTAGGACATTTAGACTAGGTCTAAATCCTACTTTAGGAGGGGCTTGAGTTTTTCTTACTGTGCTCCGAGTAGTTCTTGAGGATGGGTGACCTGTGGGCGCTTTCTTCCTTCCTCTAGACTTCTTCCTTGGTATAGAAGGCAGAGATGAGTCTAGGTCAATGGTGGTAGAGGGCGCAGAGGTGCTCTCTACTTTCTTCTTCTTCTGGATGTCATCAGTCTTCTCAAGTTCTTTTGCAATCTTAGCTTCCTTGGCTTTATGTAAGTCTTCTTGAGTGACTCCATGAACTCTTAAGATGTTGGATGTAATTTTGGATGCCTTCCTTTTGTTATCAGCACTGTATAATATAGAATCAACTTCATTAGTCCTCTCTGTAAGTGCCCCACCTTGGCTCATTAGGATCTTTGGGTGCAGACAAGAGAACTTGTGCATATCCTTCTAACACATGTTCCTCCACTTCATAACCAAGTGGGTGAATCCATTTGGTTCTCAGTTCAACTGCCTCCATACAAGTGCAATCTGTTTCTACCATGAAACATATGGTCTCCTTATATTTATCAACTATCTTCTCAGATAATCTGAACCTTTTCTGCATCTTGATCCTGAATGTTTTAATATCCATGTCCATGGCATCTTTCACACTGCTCTCTGTTGTGGCTTTAAGTGAAATCTAATACATTGTAGGTTTGCTTCTATCTAGGTAAAGATCCAACAATATGGAAGTATAAGTAGATGATCAAAAACCCAAACCTAAATGTCTTGTTTTTATCATGCTTGATAACTCGAATGTTGTCAATCAATTGAACGTGCAATATCTCACATAGATTGTACTGAATATTATCCTTCACCATCCTTATAGCTGCTAGGACTATGGCTGCTGACACACTATTTAGTCTACTTGCATGCTGGAACTTGTAACCAAGTATCATAGTTAGAAGCTTTATGTCATCTTCCTTGATAGGATCAACTATCATACCGCGCTTGTCACTTCTAGATAAACAAAATTGTTCAACTTGCTTCTTGACATCCTTGCCAATAGGAAGAACTGGTCCGGTCTTAGGAAGTCTTGTTAATTCATGGATTAAGTCAGAGGTGATGTGGACAGGAACCTCACCAATCCAGAAAAGGTCATCATGAATTCTACTCAGCAATATCTTCACCCATTCTGGCTCATAAAACTTGTGCGCATTAGAGTACTCAAATATAGGGTTATCAGTTAGATGCATGAATTCATCCTTGAACAAGTAGTATGGTTCCATCATGGATCCCATGAGAGTAGCAATGTTATTGTCTCCTCCTATTTCCTTCTTGCAGTAGATGTATGTGCAAATTTCTTCCACGTGCATGACTCCGAGTGGAGTTTTGGAGAATGCTCCTTCAACATCATCTAGAATGGACTTGAATGGATGCCTCTTGAAAAAAAATATCTTCCTCTCAGCAGTGTTGAAAACAACTGGGGTTGTCATACTTACTTGGAACTTGATTAAGTAGGGTTTCACAATAATCCAAAATGGCGCGACTGCTAGGATTTCGTTTCAACTTCTTATTCATTTACTTAACCACCAAATCTATTGTGCTTCCGTGCTTTGATGCTCAGTTCTCCTGTGCTCTCCAAATTCTATAATCTTGAATGCAAATGTGAAGAAGATCGAACATTTACATCTTTTTATAAAGGTTATTGCATTTAATGTTTTCAACTGTACATAGTTTTCACAGAGAGTTTCAAACTTTGTTCTGAATGCATTATAGACAATGCATGTATGCATATTTCTATATCATGTGATCATAAGTATGGATCCATACGCACATACTTGGAGGTGAGTATACCAGCCGCGCAGGGGTTCCGAGCTAGAATAGCTCCCACTAAGACCAAGAAGGTCTATTCAACTAGAAATAGAGGATGTGTCCACTGTGGATGCATCAACTACTTTTTTCTCTGCATTGTCCTTCTTCACTTCAACCCAAATTTTGCTTGAATCTTCTTTTGCTTGAACAAACTTGACTTCTCCTTCTTCTTCAAATAGTGATTTCTTAGGATCCTCTTGTTTTTGAGTTCTGGATCTACAGAACCTTGAGATGTGTCCAACCTTTCCACATGTGTGACAAATGATAGGAGGTCTGATGTTTGTGTTCATCATGTTGCACTGCTTTGTTGTGTGTCCATTGTAATTACATATCTGACATGTAATGTTCTGCAAATTTCTTTGAGGCTGATTTCTCTGATTGTGATGTGACTGATTTCTTTGATTTGTTCTGCAATGTATATCCCTGTGACCAAACTTATTACAGGATTAAAAATAACCATTGAAAGGTCTTACCTCTTTGCAATCTCTTGCCACATGCGCATGTTTATTACATGCATAATAATTTTTGTTAACTTGCTTGATTTCTCCTTTAGGTGGATCTGTTTTAGTCTCTGCAACATTTTCAACTTTCTTTGCTTCTGAAGATGCTTCATGTGCTTTCTTACTTTCTTTCAATGAATTTATTTCAACTTGTGCTACACTAAATCCAAGACCAGTAGTGTCACCTTTTAGCTTTTGTGCATGGAGCTGAGATTGAAGTGAATCAAAACTTGTGTGGAGTTTATCAATCTTATCCTTTGCTTCTGTTAATTCAAATTCCATATTTTTCTTTATGTTCTCCAATTCCAAGACTTTAATGTTTGCTTGCAAAAGTTCATCTTCTAATTGTTTGCTTTCTTTGATCTTCTCTTCAATAGAAATTTGACTGTCTGTTAGTTGTTCATCCAGATTTTCAATTTTATCTTTCAGAGACATGTTATCTTCATTCAACTTTTTGACCATTTTCCCTAAATCACTTGTAGAACAATCTTTCAAATCTTTTCTCAATTTCTTGATAAGCATTTTTGAGCCATCAACTTTCAGTCTAAGTTCTTCATTTTCTTTTTCAGATCTGTCAAGATCTTCAAGAGCTGCTTCAAGATTCTTTTTCAAATTTTTTGCTTCTACTGAGTCCATGATCTCCTCAAGTGGTTAAACTTTCTTTCAAAGGACCAGAGCTCTGATACCAATCGTTAGAAACACTGAGAGGGGGGCATGAATCAATGTTTGTCTATTAATTATATTTCAGCACTTTAAACATAAATCAAACATACATTCAATGAAGCTTAACATAATAACTCATAACAAATGATATGATTATGGGGAAACCTTGATCAGAGGAAACCCTTGGTGGGAATTAGTACCCACAAATATTTCACTAGTATAATGAACCTGTTAAAGTTCCTTTGCCCTGTTAGGAGCAGTCTTTACAATTCAAGTATAATGACCCTGTTAGGAGTCTATTACAAAAACCCTGTTAAAGGTGTATGGCTCACTTCCTGAGCTCACTGCCCAATAAGATGAAGGCTACAACCTTCTGATAGTTGATATACACTATATCAAAAATGAACTTCTGTGATGACACTGTTGTCTGATCAGTTCTGTTTATGCGCTGATGCTCTTACTCTCTTAAAGAGCTTTATCTCATACTGACTTCACTATACTACTCTTCTATATCTTTCTCATGCATATTATTTGACACTTGTAATATACATTTACATTACATATTTATATGTTCATGTCTGAATAGACACGACTCAAAACAAGACTATAGTCGGCCCTAAAAACATAATACACAACACTTTCAAACAAATTGGTTTAAGTGTGTTTACAACAATACTAAAGACATTATTACAAACATATAATCAAAGGCACTTGGCCTTTACACAACAAAACAATTCACGCTAATCCAAAAAATGAAGTCGGCTACATGCTCTATTTCCTTAACTGCAGTAGTACTGTTCTTCATGTAACTTGTTCGTACTATCATTATGTACCACGTGTGTCTGGACTTAGTATGTATACATCACATAGAACATATATCTAAACATGCATACTCTAATTTGATTTCTCGCATGTGCGCTGATGTGTTGATCCCTGTATAACTCTGTTTGTCCTATTTTCCATACTTAGTCATTTTATCTTTTGACAGAAACTTAATATGACTTTGTTGCCATAATGACAACACAAAAATAAGTCATGTATCCTCTAGGAGTCAACTTGCCAACAGAAAAGGGAGGTGATTTGATCTACCTATTTACATTTCCCCTCTTTTCACCTATTATACTATCTAAGACTATTTTCAAGCATAAGCACCACATTCACCTCATACTTCTAGCCCAAATGGCGCTTATCATATTAAGCCTACATATTTCCTTGAAAAAATGTTAGAGAGCAAGAGGTGGTTTTTAGTTTCCTTTAGAAATTTTATGGATTTTACCATAATTATAGAGACAAATTTAATGGAACATTCCATTTATTCTCCTCCAAGGGAATAGGGTAGGGGCTAGAGAATCTAGGTCTAGTTCTTGTTAGTGTAGCAATATATTTTTTTATGTTAGTACATAATATATATTTTTCCTATGCATGTTATCAAGCTTTCTTAGGTTATATTAGGATGGTTAGGAGGAGGACACATTTCATAATACTACAATTACAAGTGTCATTTACACCCACCTTTGGGTATTTGAATGGCTCACGGTCTTTTGGACTTATTTTCCACCTCCCATAACCATTTTGTTATCTCTACTTGATTTTGCATAACCATGTATTTGGCATTTATCATGTAGGTGAAACTCCCACCTATTTTTGGGTTGTCGAGAGTTGTTATTCCTCTTGGAATTATATGCCCATATTTTTTAATAAAAATAGCCCTCACCTCTCCCTATACTAAGTTCACTAGCTCATTTATTTATGAGTGTTAGTTTAGTGTTAAGGGAGTGTTGAGTTTGTTCATCTTTGGATTCGGTCTTTCTTTCTTTCAGTCATTTTGATCTTGGGCGGATCATAGCTAAATCTAAAATGGTATGAAAGCTAGTTGTGAGTTGTGGGTTAACAACTATTTAGGAATATAGAGTGATTTTGTTCTTGAAAGCATAGTAAGCTCTTCTCTTACATCTGATATTAACAACAAGAATCCAACTTACATGAAAGAATTACAATTTTGGGGGCTTCTTGTTACTTATTTTTAGTGTAGGTAATTTACGAGCTTCCTGGAGGAAATTTGAGCTCAGCATTGAGCTTAGGTCAGTTGAAAAAAAATTTAGAATTGTCCTTTGTTTCATCAAAATTAGACATCAAATAGGAATTCGGTAAGATATGTTTTTAGTTTATTATTTACATGTTTCCCACTAGCATTAACCCTCATGGCAGTTTTCAAATTTTTATTGTAAAACTTGGAGATCTTGTTATATTTGACATTGATTTTGGTAATATAATTATATTTGGCATATGAATAAATTTTCTGGTACACTAAAATTGGCATCCAGATGAATTTCATTAGAAATATTCTCAAATTTGGCAATTGGATAAATTTAGCAACATTTCAACTAAATTTGGTGACACGTTAAATTTGAAGGCAGTTTGACAAATTTGGTGGAGAAGGTTAACTTTTCAAAATATTGACCCTTCACTCTTGGAGGTTTTCAAGTTTGCATCTTAATTGTAGAGTGTGGTAGCTTGAATATACGAAGGTGTTTTTCAATGCAATTTTTTTTATGTGGAGTAGAATTTTGCACTATTCATGGTGTAATAATTCATTTTTTCTCAAGTGAACTCCTTTTTCTATAAATTTAGTTTTCTCATCAAATCTGAAAGGCAATCCCAATTTTTTCAACTTCAAATAGATGTAACTTTCACATATGACCTCAGATTGAAGTGATTTTTTTTAATTTGATATTATTTTTAGTACTACATAATAGTGTTAGTTTAATGTTATCAGTCTAGGACTGAATTGTACTTTATTATTTAATTCCATTTGTGGAAATTATAAAACTCTAGAAAAGAACTCTAGCGTTGCAAACACACTGATTTATAAAGTGCCAAATTCATATTTTATTGGGGGTGATTCTTGATTGAGTGAAAAGGGGGGGTCTCTCTTGGTGCGTGTGTGTTTCCAATTTGGTTTCTTGTGCTCTTGTTTTCTTGTTCACATGAATCATTCTAAGGTTTTTTTCTATTTAGTATCAACATGCATGCAACTTCAATATACTCCATATGTCGAATAAAAAGCAGTTGAACCTACAAATGATACTTATAAGCTGAAATATATTCTTGAACAAACAAAAGATCTTGGCTATCCTCGTAGTTTTGTTTTCCTTGATCTTATGTTTCAGATTGGAGAATGCAAGAATTAACATGAAGCTTGGGAAAATTTAAAAATATTGCATGGTATAATAGATGAATTCAGAGGCTATCAGGTTGACAATGATATGATGAGCCTTGATCCAAAGAACTTTGACAACATCCAAGATTTATAACTAAATTTAATGATTTGAGAGCACAATATAAACTACAGCATTGATAAAAATACATTTAGTCAGTATAAAATAAACCAAACAAGCTTGGTCCTGAATATGCATCTTTTGTTTCTAGCTTTCATACCCATAGGCTAATTATTGGATTGGATTATGTTAAGCCTTCATTTGCATCTTTTTCTTACATGTTGATACATTAACAATAGAAGCTTCTTTCTATGGGTCTTATTAACTAATAAAATAATTAGTCTGTATTAGTTAGTCAACCTAAGGCAAGGAAAGAGTCAGATCATCTTGAAAAGAAATCAAAAAACTTGAAGAAAACGCCACATACAGATCAAGCACAACATTTATCATTTTCAAAAGATTATTCATCTAATAATGATAATTCTACTTGTTCATATTGTAAAGGAATAGACGTGAAGAACATTGTTGTTATAAGAAGGATGTTGATGAACCGAAACATCGTCTTAAGAAAAAACAACATTGATCTAGCTTCTAGAATCTAAGTCAACTTCTTCTTCTCATTCAAAACAATCGGGGTCTAATAAGGTAAAGGGTCATGCAAGTTTTTCTTTTGTATCAACTAAATTTAAAGGTAAATATATTTATTCTTCTATAAGTTTTGAATCAGGGAGATGAATCCTAGATTTTGGAGATACTTGTCATATGGCTTCTACATAGTCTATGTTCTCTTCATTTGAGAATTGTGTTATGTCCCTTATTTTGATAGGAAACAATACCTAAATGAGCATAATTGGGAAAGGCTCTATTAATATTGGGGATGTGATGTAGTCAAGTATGGAGGATCCAATGAAGGATTGTCCAAAATTTTAGCAAATAACCATAATAGCATAAACAACAAAATATACAGAAATATAATCAACATTCAACTTTTTATTATCATAGATAATCGATTACATCCAACATGTCAGGCTATAAGGCCTTCCCAGTTATGGCCAAATACAACAACAAATTCAATAATATATATGCAAGATCCAAGTAACCACTAACTAGTTTAGATCTGCAAAAGGCAGCCTCTGATAGGAACCACTAAGCAAATATAAACCTATGCACACAATGCACCAAGCAACCTCTTATTTTCCCAAGCCCTCCAACCACTAGTTCTGCTATAGATTCTTAGATTTGCAAATCTGCTTCTAACTCCACGATCAAGACTCTAGATCCACATATCCACCCTTCAGCTTGGACTCCAAGACGAAATTCCACGACTACCTTCTCCAATCCACACTCTGGGACTTGGACTCCCCACCCCTCTACAACTCTACCCAAACCCCTCTATAAATACTAATCCAAACAAGCAAGCCACAAATCGACCTTGCAATTACAATTAATTAAAATCCCAAAGACCATGTTGGCCTCCCACACAAATTAAATACATCTTGACAACAATTATTAAATGCACCAAGGTCAGCCCAACGTATCCAACCACAAAGAACAACTTGGTAAGCCAAGCTCCACGGAGAAACACCAGCAACGCCGAGCATGAACCAAAACTCGGGAAACACATCACCGAGCACCAACACCAAACTCGGGCAACACCACCAAGCAACCAACCCACCAACTCAGTCAATGAAGGAACCGATCACATCACAACACATTCGACGAAGCTTCCACCGAGCTCAAATACACCAAGCCCACTACAGTCACCAATATCATCCACCTCCTTCACCGAGTGCCAGAAAATCACAAGAAAATCAACAAGTAGCCAAGATGCTACTGCATTAGACTCCTGGGGTACAAAGAAAAGTGTGTCCCACACTTTCTCACCAAAGGGAACATCTAAACAACAACAACTCCACTTCATCTTCACCAAAGGTTTCCACTCCATCACAGGAAATAGAACAAGTCTGCAACTCAACCATCTCACATTTCTCCACTCAATCATCACAATCTACTGCATCTCAACAACTCAAACAAGGTGTTCACCCTCAGGAATAAACTGAACAACATCATCATTACGATCCTCAAATGATCTCATCAACCCATCATCCCCCTCAGCATACAAGGAATCCATATCAGCAACGAGTGAATCCAATTTCACATCCATCTTAGTCAACCAAGTAGAAGACCTAGGCCATTGAACAAGTTTGTCATCCACCAAGGTCCAATCTTCTCGAAGGCATCTCTCCAGATCTTTGAAAACCCTAAGCTCCACAAGAAACGAACCAACAACCTTGATACCACCTGATGCAGTCAAGTATGGAGGATCGAATGAAGGATTGTCCAAACTTGCAGCAAATAACCATAACAGTGGAAACAACCAAATATACAGAAATATAATCAACATTCATCTTTTTATTATCATAGATAATCGATTACATCCAATATGTTGGGTTGTAAGGCATTCCCAGTTACAGCCAAATACAAAAAAAAATTCAATAATGTATCTGCAAGATCCTCCAGGATCCAAGTAACCACTAACTAGTTCAAATCTGCAACAGGCAGCCTCTGATAGGAACCACCAAGAAAATCTAAACCTTTGCACGCAATGCACCAAGAAACCTCTTGTTTTCCCAAGCCCTCTAGCCACTAGTTCTGCTACAGATTCTCAGATTCACAAATCTACTTCTAACTCCATGATCAAGACTCTAGATCTACATATTCACCCTTTAGCTTGGACTCTAAGACGGAATTCCACGACTACCTACTCCAATCCACATTCTAGAACTTGGACTCCACACCCCTCTACAACTCTACCCAAACCCCTCTATAAATACTAATCCAAACAAGCAAGCCACAAGTCGGCCTTGCAATTACAATTAATTAAAATACCAAAGACCATGTCAGCCTCCCACACAAATTAAATACATCTTGACAATAATTATTAAATGCACCAAGGTCAGCCCAAAGTATCCAACCACAAAGAACAACTCGGTAAGCCAAGCTCCACCGAGAAACACCAGCAATGCTGAGCATGAATCACAACTTGGGAAACACATCACCAAGCGCCATGGCCTCACCGAGCACCAACACCAAACTCGGGCAACACTACCAAGAAACCAACCCACCAACTTGGTCAACAAAGGAACCGAGCACATCACAACACAGTTGACAAAGCTTCCACCAAGCCCAAAGACACCGAGCCCACTACAGTCACTGAGCTCGTCCACCTCCTTCACCGAGTGCCAGAAAATCAACAAGTAGCCAAGATGCTACTGCATCAGGATGACACCTTCAATGTATTTTGTGTGTGCCTCATATGTCAAACATTCCTCTTTCCATCTATCAAATCACCCATGGTGGAATAGGGAAGACTATGGATTCACAATTGATTCAGTCATCATTCGAGACTTGGAAAGAAGAGATAAAATTTCTATTTGGATGGCTAATCATGCATCTCAATTATATACCTTTTCATACTTTTCCTCTGATGATCGTTTTTATCCTTTAACTATTGATCAACTCCTATTGTGAAATTAAATTTTGAGAAGTTTGGTTACTTGAACTTAGGTATTCTCACATTGGATCCAGCTCTTGAGCCTTTCATTTAATCTTTGTCATCTACTTTTTATGATGAGGATGTTTGTTTTTCTGCATTCATGACTACTTATGATTTAGTGTAGAAGGATATACATCATCTCCCATATCCATCTCTGTGGGATGATTAGTTGACAAAAATTATAGTTTTATTTTTGGAGTTTCATATTTCTGAATTGGGAGGAGACACTATTCATGAAATTCATCTTCTTTTTTATGAAGTTGATTCTTCTTCAGTTGTTGTGGGGGAACCTTTGGATACTCTTGTCCATTCTCCACATGATTATTCTTCACAATTTGATCTAAGTGTGAATACTCTTGAACAACACTTGGAGGAGGCATCTTTATCTTCAAAGGAGATAGTTGAATCTTTGGAGCTGATTCTACATACATTTGTACTAGGTTCTAGATTGTCGGCTTCATTAGTGTGATCAAGAATGCTTGATTTGAATGTGACAACTTTTGGCATCGACATGAAAACACATTAGCAAGATTCAGAGAATTCATACATTTTTCACTTTCTTCCTTCATATTCCTTACATGAATGGGAAGATAGTCTACATACACCTTTGGTTTTTTTCCTTCCTAAAGGGACAAATGTTATTCAACAATTGTGGGTCATCTTCTACATCCAGTTCGAGCATCAACCATTGGCATAGTTGATTACTTATGGGAACGATATACAATCCTTCTTATCATTTCTATTTTGGAGGGAATTTATTCCTTGCATGAGATTATTTATTGTCTTAAAAAAAAAATTGTTTCTCATTTTTGGGGAGGAGTTTTGTCCCACTTGGTTTTCTCCTTTTATCCATTTGTGAGAGATTTTTTTGTACATGGGAACCTAAAATGACCTTGAAGTTGGGACCCATTTGTGTGTCTTTTCACCCACCCGAGCTACAGTTAAAGGGGGGTGTTATTGTAGGATTTTATTTTCCTTATGTTAGTAGGGTACATTTATTTTTTCTACATATATTATTAAGCTTGATTAGGTTATATTAGAATGACTAGGAGGAGGAAACATGACATAATCCTATAATTAAAAACTTGTCATTCATACCCATCTTTTTTTAGTTGAATGTCTCACCCTCTTTTGTACTTATTTTCCACCTCCCATAACCATTTATTTTTCTTTACGTAAGTTGGAATAACCATGTATTTTTCATTTACCAAGTAGGTATAAATCCCACTTATTTTGGGTTGTTGGGAGTTATTATTCCTCTTGGAATTATATGCCCATATTTTTTTATAAAAGCAACCCTTACCTCTCCCTATGATAAGTTAACTAGCTCATTTATTCATGAGTGTTAGATCAGTGCTAAGGGAGTGTTGAGTTTGTTCATCTGTGGATTTAATCTTTCTTTCCTTTAGTCATTTTGATCTTGGGTGGCTTCATAGCTAAATCTAATACCTCCTTGGACTGATTCATCCCACATTTTGGCTTTTTTGTTTCTATTTCTAAGATTTTCCTACTCGTTATCCTTAGTATCTTTATCCATGTCATCTTTTATTTTATCCTCCTCAAAATATTGATTAGTATTGGCTTCCTCAAAATCACTACAAGTAAATCTATCAAGCACTAGTTTATTCTTCCTCCTTCGACAAAGTATCAATAAGAAATTTTTTTTTTCTTTGAATAAATGCCCTTCTTCATGGGGGATGAGTTTCTATAATGATTCAAGATAAACATCATTAATCTAGTGTGTGTTACATAGGATCCCAATAACAACCTTTAAAGAATACAAGAGCAATAGGGAGAGGGTGGGGGAAATGTGGTGGGAATAGAAATAGGCCCTAAAACTTAATCAAATCCTCATCAATACTATTTCACTTCTTATTCTACCTACGACTTTCTTTCTCACCAAAGTACCTAGAAACCATTTATATCTATGGGTTAGCATATTCTAGAATGCAATGGTAGATATAGAAAAGAGAATAGTTTTATTAATGTTTATGACAATTATAAACCTGTTACTATGGTATTTTTCAACTAGTAAGTTGGCATTCAATTTGAGAAGGCTTCCTATACTCCTAAAAATGGTGTCTCAACCTTTTATTTACATAAGGTAACTATTTATAGTAAGTCTACATTTGAGCATTAATTGGTCCAATTTTTCCCCAAAGCTATGAATTGACTAGATAGGCATGCCAATAAATTTCTATTGAAGGACCATGTCAAGATTCAAATATTTTTAAGTTTCTATTTTTTAAAGTTGTGAACAAAATTTTTTGAAGACAAATTTTAAGGCCTTTGAGGCTCTAAAATGACCTAGAAGTGTTCATAAATGACATGGTTGGTTGTAGCTTGATGGAGCACATCATGAATGTTTTTGTGGCACTTCAAACAATTTGTCAATCAGACACCTGGATAAAAATTTATGGCCTTCAAAAATTGGGTCTCTTGAAATAGAGTATATAAAAACATGTTGGACACAAATGCATTGTAAAAGGGAGCTACATGTGTTGGTGTGTTTTTTTAAACATGTAGGGCATCTTGGATTCAAGATAAGTTGGGCACCACTTTTTGGGTGGTTTTAGCCCATGCTTTTGTAATATTGTTTGATGACTTCATGTAGTGTATCTCCTATATATTAGGTGCTTGAGAAGGAGGTTGTGTCTAAGAGTCTTATACCTATTGAGTTACCTAATTCAGATCCCTACTTGGTGATACTCCTATGAGAAGCTTTCTCTGCAAGTATATTGTATTCAATTTTTTATTTCTAAATAATATATTAGGTAGCTTTTGCAATGTGGATTTTTTTTCCCGAAAGGGTTTTCACCACATAAATCACTATGTTGTGGTATGCATTCTATTTATGTTAATTTTTTGCCACTATTGCAAGAATCTAAATTTTTTTTGCATAATCCTCCTCTCAAGGTTAGTGTAGGAAGTTGTTCCTCTACCTTAACTTCCTTACAATATCACGATAAGTGGTGTTAGGAAAAATAGTGTCTCAACCTTGCAATAATAAAAAGGTATTATTAATAAAAGGTTATTTTTGATACATGAACATGAGGGGTTGCAAGGTGGGGTACCCCCTTGCAAGATCTAGTCCCCTGACTAGCTAGGGGCTAGAAGTAGCGTGACCTAACAATGGTTTTCGGGGGCAGCGCCCTCCAAAACCAAATTTAATTCATAATTTTTCATTGTGAATCCTGGCCATTTTCATTAGGTCATAGATCAAAGATGGATGTTTTGAGATCTTTGTTTGCCTTAGAAAGGCATTGTATCACAACTGAGAATGGTTATGTATTCTAAGAGTTTGATAGCTATTGAGTTGCCTTTGCATCTCTGTTTGTGATACTTTGTGAGAACCTTTCTATGCAAGTATATAGTAATATGTTATTGATTTCTAAGCAATATATTGCATGAATTTTAGAGTGTGAATTTTTCTCCCAAAAGGATTTCCCTCACATAAATCATTGTGTTATGGTTTCATGTTATTTATGTTTATTTATGTTAAGTTTTTGAAACTGTTGTAAAAATTTTGAGAAATTTTTTTCATGACCCTTCTCTTAAGGTTGGTGTATGGAATTGTTCCGCAATGTTAGCTTCTGTACAATTGACATACTATCCTAGATGGTCATTTCAATGGTTGAATGGTTAGAGATGGTTGAAGGAATGACACATGTGTAGTAATTAGCCTACACGTCAACAAAATAGAAAAAATAATTGTGGGCATAAAATCTATTGATCCTAGAGTATACTTTTTTGTTAGCCTACTAGTATTGTACCACATGAATCAAATGCCTATACTATTTGAATTTATATTTTCCATTTAGGGTTGCAAATTCATATTTATTTTAGATTTAGACTAGAAATATAGCTCATTACATTTTTGTGCAATGTCATTATCCTCAATCATGTCTTCTTTATTTTGAATGATGTTAAAATATCCCCAATTATACAAGAAACCTTAGGGATACTAGCAAAGAGTTGAATCAACAAGTTGCATCCATGTTTATAGTTATTTGGAGAATAAAGGGAGAATATACAAAATTGAACATGAAGTTTATTGATCACCACTCAAACCACTCTATTATGAGCATACTATCTTGAATTGACAACACATGAAGCTCAAGTTCGGGATAGAATGATAGTAGTACCCATTTTCCTTTGTCATGCTCATTAGAGGAAAAAGAAGAGTCCCTCCAAATAAATTTTACATCCAACGACCCTAACTTTTTGAAGTGATATATAGTCTAAACCATAATTATAGTTATAGAGGTCTATATAAGGATACATTGTCTATCAAGAGTCTCTAGTCCCCTAATAATCGAACTTACTTTTGGTTTCATTTAGAAGAGGAGGATGGAAGGAGATGCAAGAGTCATTCTGACCTTTATACAATTAATTAAAGTAGCTAGATATTTTTCCCCTTTACCCTTCTTAGTTTCTTAGTTTGCAATAGAGTTCTCAATTGTCTTTCTTTATTAAGTACACTTTGGAGATATATATGTCTGGTGTGTATATAGATATAGATATGTGTGTGTGTGTGTGTGTGTGTGTGTGTGTGTACACACACACACACACATCATCTTTATTTTATGAGATATAATTCTATATAAGGAGATGATATATTCAATCCAAATAAAAAAGACGATGGAGAAGATTTAAAGAGCCATACATGAAACTCCATTAGCTAGGCAACTAACGTATTTTAAAACATACAACCGGTTATACAGAGATTCTCTCAGAAAGGAAAGAAAGAGGATGTGTTCAAGCACATCAATGAAAGTTCATCTTGCAAACAAAACAAGGTGAAACAAGTATAACCTATGTGTCTACTTCAACCCTTATCCGTCCTTGGAGTAGAAATGGGAGATATATCTATGGATTATATCATTAGTTTACTCAAAGTAAATGATGAAGATTGCATTTTTGTTGTAATAAATAGACTTACTAAATATACACATTTTTATGTCAAATCGTTTGATTTTGAGGCTTCCCAAATTGTTAATTTATTCTTTAAGGAGGTATTAAAATTGCCTGGTTTTCCCAAGAACATTTTTAGTAATAGTTACAATAGGTTGCTTATTCATTTTTAGCAAGAATTGTTTCATTTGGTAATATTAGAACTTGCCTTTGGCACAATTTGCCACCCCCAAATAAATGCACAAAATGAATTTGTCAATAAATGAATCAAGGGTACCTTAGAAATTATGTTTCTAAGTAGCAAACAACTTAATTCGAGTGACTAAGTTTGAGAGAGTACTACTATAACACCTCCCACCATGTCTATGGGTATGTCACCTTTTATGGCTTTGTATGAATATAATGCTCTAAATGTTGTGTAACTTGCAATCACAAAAAATAGGATAATTGAAGCAATAAATGCGATCAAGCAAAGACAAGAGATGGTGAAATATGTTAAGGACCATCTTCAACATGTTCAAAACCAATAAAATCTCTATGTAGGTCAACAACATTTTGAAGAGTATGTGATGTCAGAGACATGGTTTATTTGAGGCTATAACTCTATAGGAAATCTTTTGTGAAGAAGAAAGGAAAACAAAAGTTGAAGCCCAAATTTTATGGCCCTTGTAAGTTTGTAAAGGTGGGAGAAGTAGCCTACAAGTTAGGGCTACTTGAGAACAGCTTCACAACATCTTCTGTGTGTCTTACCTTAAACATACATTAGGGTAGCATGCTACACCTTAAGGACTTGCCACCTTTGGATTATGAAGAATGACTCAATTTGGATACTAAAAAAGAAAGTTGGAGAATAAAATCATTACTAAGTACATGGTGTGATGGAGGGACTTACTAGATGAAGATGCTACATGGAAAGAAGTTGAAATCTTTAAGCATCCAAACTTGGCTTTGTTGTGGACACAATATTGAGGACAAAGGACTTTTATGTGTCCTTTTCTATGAGAATCTAAGATGTTCCTTAAGTTTAGTCTCTATTTCTCAGAGGCTTGGGGAAATGACTTTGAAATAATTAGGCATGTCTCGCTCTAGCTCACCCCTTCCCCCAACTTGGCAATAAACAAGCCCAAAGTAAGGTTGGTTGGGCACTAGGCTAGATCACTTCCCCTGAATGATTAAAAAAAAATTAAAAAAATCAAGCATGTCATATTTTGTGAGCATCCAAATTATTGGGCCTTTATTGGACCTTTTGTGGTATATAATCAAGTTTTATTTCTTTTAAGTGGTTAGCAAAGAGTTTGTGAGAAGGATTCTTTGAAGGCAAAATGAAGAGTTTGAATTTAGAGGAATAGTGAGTGCTCAAGTGCCTTCTTAAGCCTAAGCCTAAGACAAAGATTAGAGAGGGTATTTAGGTTTTTTGAAATTATTCCTTTAAATAGATTAAACACCCTTTCGTTTGTCATTGAGGATTGGAGGATGAAAACCTCGTGATTTCCGCAATTGATTCGTGGGTGAAAACCCTGTCCAACATTGAGCAATTCAATTGTTCTCGAGCTTCAAAGACCTATGTATAGGTGGCTTCTACATTACCTATTTGTTCTTCTAGTGTTAGGCGGCTCCCTCAGGGGTTTGTAAGTTTGTGGCCGGCTCCTTCAGTGCCCATTACTGTCATCCCGTTTCATTTTTTGAAAACAATAATTGTTGCAATTATTCCCACAGATATGGTAAACCCTGAATTGGTTTCAAAATGAAATCATATTGAAATAATAAGCAGTCAGTTATTGCGGCTGCCATGTTGATTACTTACTTTCAAAGAGGATTCTTATCCATTTCTGCATGTTTTTTGAAAATAGTATTTGTTGTATTAGATCTGATCTTGTAATAAGGTATAGACATTTGTATTGACTAGAATTAAATTCAGTAGAAATCTCCTATGAGGCTAATTACAATTGTAATTTAAAATTTGTAGTTTATGTTCAGCTTTTACAAGAAGTCGGACATCTACTTTTCATTGTGATATTGCTATCAGGATTCAACTGTGTAGTTTTTTGAGTCAAACTCATTGACCCATTTTTCATGAGTAGTGAGTGGTTCACATGAACCCATCTCTCATGAGAATGAATAGAACACTTAACACTCATTGGATCTAGGTGATGCTCACAGAGGTGAAGCACCGGGACTTCCCGGAAGATGCTCACAGAGGTGAAGCACCAGGACTTCCCGGGAGGTCACCCATCCCAGCAGGAAGTCCCGGTGCTTCACCTCTGTGAGTATCACCTAGATCCAATGAGTGTTAAGTGTTCTATTCATTCTCATGAGAGATGGGTTCATGTGAACCACTGACTACTCATGAAATATGGGTCAATGAGTTTGACTCAAAAAACTACACAGTTTAATCCTGATAGCAATATCACAATGAAAAGTAGATGTCTGACTTCTTGTAAAAGCTGAACATAAACTACAAATTTTATATTACAATTGTAATTAGCCTCATTGGAGATTTCTACTGGGATGGGTGACCTCCCGGGAAGTCCCGGTGCTTCACCTCTGTGAGCATCACCTAGATCCAATGTGTTAAGTGTTCTATTCATTCTCATGAGAGATGGGTTCATGTGAACCACTACTCATGAAATATGGGTCAATGAGTTTGACTCAAAAAACTACACAGTTGAATCCTGATAGCAATATCACAATTTGACTTGCTGTGGAAAATATCTCCTACTTATCTACCTTTCAACCAAATCATTTCACAATCGACAGCAATATTTGATTGGAATGCTACAGTTTTTCATGGAATATATTTGTACCTTATTATAGAACCAAAGCTCTCTGCAAATCATATATAATAAAATTTAGTTTTTAGTGTAACAAACTCCATAGATACTGTACATAATGGCACGTGCATCTGACTGGAGACACAAAATCTCTTTACATATCCAGAAAATGCAAGGGTTCTTGCATCCCATTTCGCTGTATAATTTTACACTATATTCTTACGATCTGTTAGCCATATGCATCAAACTGATGCTAGTTGTGGAGCAGCCTGTACATTCTTGCTGCTGACTGGTATCTCTGTAAACTCAGATAGGATGGCCCAGAATTCATCCCCTGAAAGTGTCTCTTTTTCTAATAAGATCTCCACAATCTTATCCATTGGTGCCTGGTTGCTTCTGATGTGACTCTTAGCCACCTCATATGCATTATCTGAAATGCCTTTAACAGCATTATCCATGTCTTCTGCGAGCTTCTCTGACATGGAATTCCTTGCCATCATGCGTAAAACAATATCACCACTTTGGACTACAGGGTCCAAAAAAGCCCACGGACCAATTTCAGACATTCCAAACCTCATAACCATCTGCAAGTTACAGAAAAACTTACTAAGTTGCTCCTCTGATGCCTCACTATTAAAAAAATTCAAATATTAGGGCTACAATTAGTGTTTAATTGAATTCAGTTCTACAATTAGGGTTTAATTGAATTCAGTTCCAAGTTGTCTGTGCATTTGGGATTGCTTTATAATCTCCAAATAGAGAAAAATACCTGTTTTGTCATTTCCGTCGCCTGCTGCAAGTCATCGGCTGCTCCCGATGTGACCTCAGGCTCACCAAATATGATTTCTTCTGAAGCTGCCACCAAGAGCCCCCACAATCTGACCAAAGACATGCTGCTTGGTAACAAGGCTTGGGTCATCTCCAGGCAAAAACCATGTAAGACCCCGTGCTTGTCCTTGAGGCACAAGAGTAACTTTTTGAACTGGGTCATGTCCAGGGGTCATCGTACTGACCTTGTAAAATTTACCAAAAGAAGATTAAGTTGCCTCTGAAACACACATTTATATCATACCTTACTGCAAAAGTATCTGCAGACTCCTAGTTTGTGATCCTTATATCTGTGGAGGGTCTACTCAAAAGCATACAGTAGACTACTAACAGATGTTTAATTTTGTGTACTTGTGCACAAATTGCATGTCCAACTTCATGGTAAGCCACCAAACTCTTACTCTTTCCATCAGTCATTGCTGTGCCCTCCATACCAGCCACAATCCTGTCTATTGCATCATCTATTTCCTTACTTAATATATATTGTTTGCCTCGTCTTCCAGCGAGAATTGCCGCTTCAGTCAAGAGGTTTGCAAGATCAGCACCACTAAACCCAGGTGTTCTCATGGCAACAACATCAAGTAAGACATCTTTGCCCAGCTTCTTGTTGCTTGCATGAACCTTAAGGATGGCATTGCGACCATTTATATCAGGAACATCAACAGTAACCTGCAAATGATAGGCAGATGAATTTCAGCATTAACACCATCTTTTCTTCAGCTTCTAACTGTTTTGATGATATTGAATGTATTTGAAACAGCTACATTTTATAAGGAATGCCTATCTATTTCTATAAAATGATCATATGAACAGAAAAATCTAGGTTCATCATTTCATTGAAGAATTCTTTATTGAGAACTAAATTCAAAGCCATTCATCTCAAAAGATGACAAAATTGGACAATGCAACAATAAAAGAACCTGAAGGCTTGCCCTGTTTTCTAAAATAACCTGTCCCTCATTAAACATATGTTAATATCCTCTTCTTCCTGATGGATCACAGAGTGTGATCTAAGACATTAATTAAAAAACATGAAAATATGATTTCAGAAACAATTTCTGTTGATCATTTGAAGGCGCATAAGGAATGTTTTATCTATTTCTATAAATTGATCATGGGAACAGAAAATCTAAATTCATCATTTCATTCAAGAGTTCTTTGTTGAGAACTAAATAGTAAAATCCACTCATCTCAAAAGATGTTAAAATTGAAGAATTGCAACAATAAAAAAACCTAAACACCTGTCCTGTTTTCTGAAATAACTTGTCCCTTATTAAAGTATGTCAATATCCTCTTTTTGACGATGGACCATCAAACATACATAAATATCCTCTCCCTAATGATGGATAACTAAGTATGATTGAATATATTGATAAAAAACATACATAATTGTACTCAAATAGTGATTTTCACAGAAGCTTAAGGCATGTCAATTGTTAGGAACCTGTGTGTTCCTTCTGTTTATTTTGTTAGTGTAGTGTTGTCGGACGCATATGCTTTGTAAGTCGTCCCGTGAGTATATTTTATTATCCCACATGCATAGGTAGTATTACTTTTCT
>MU226709.1:2580578-2592633 GCA_018584345.1 Thuja plicata | reverse complement strand
AGATATACAAATTTGGCGAAGCCCGCGTAATTTGAACACGTCTTTTGTTATTTGCGAGGCGATTACGGGTCGCCCAAGATGAAGTATGAATAATAAAGTTGGCAAATTGGGGTCGGTTTGAGACACGCATCCGCAAAATGCCGGGCGAATTTGGGGCCGCCTATAAATATATTTATAAAACTAGTGGCGAATATAGGCCATCCATTTGGGGCCGCCTAGAAATTATAGGCGAATTTTTAAATTTTATGGGGACCAAAAATTAGATTCCATTGGCGATAATGTGTAAGAAAAGTATAAAATTAAATATCGCGCGGGGCGATGGGCCCGGGCATTGGACCGAATATTAATAATGGCCAGGCGATAGGGTGAAACGAATATATGTAAAACAATCGCCAATTCCCCGCTCGCTGACATGCGACATTCGCCAATTGGCGAATAATCGCCACTAAAGTTATCGCTGGCAGAAAGCAGGAAAGATGGGTCCCGGCAACAAGGCCTGATCAGGTACCCAAAACAAGAAATGAACTAGATGAAGGAAACTAAGCCTTCAATCTAGGGAAAGTCCCAGAGAAAGGAACAAGAATGAGCAAGAAGCATCTCCGAAGCATGAAGCTGTAAACTCTGTCAGAAGAGACTGCTGGAACCCCCACTGAAGTGCATGACCAGGTAGAGAAGACAAAGTCTAAAGAGCTGATCAATCAAACCAGGAAGCAATAGAACCAACAGGTGAACCCCCCCATAATGCTGAACAGGGAGAGGTGACAGGAACACTTAAATGCATGTCAAAAACATCTGTAGAAAGTAGAACCAGGAACACCAACAGTGCAACAGAAGTACAAACATAGGATAAAGGGCGGTGTCATCGACACACAGCATGGGATAATTTCATGGAAGGTACGCTCACTTGACAAAGGTGGATGCGCCTAAAATGGCATAAGCATCATAACCCCCCATGGCACTTTATAACTGAGTGCGAGTACAAAAAAACACAAGGTGTACAAGATCCCAGAAATATAGAAGTAGGCACTTTATCTCAGTGCATTTACAGAATAAAGATGCATCAGAAGAAGCATACAAGCTCAGAAGTCAGAAAGAAGAGTGAGCTAGAAAATCAGAAGAAGAGATCCCAGGACCTATAGAACCAAGCAATCCACCAGAGTGCATAAACTGCCAAACTTGGAGGAGAGAAAACTTGGAGTAGAATCTAGAAAAAATACCTCTGCAACTGAATAGTTCACTGAACCATCTTTTCGACGATATCTGGTTTGCCAAAAATGGAGTCCGGATAAGCCAGATATGACTCCCGGAAGGCAAAAATAGACATCGGACTTCAATAGAAAAAAACACTATCGAAATGGTAGAACCCAAAACCCTAACCTCCATTATTGGAAAGTGCTCGAAAAGAGCTTTCTGACGGTATATGGAATTCAGAAAAACACCCCCGGATGCTCAAGATAGAGCGAAAACAGTCTCGGGGGGTCAAAAGTGCTCCAAAAGATAGGAAATAAGCCCCTGGGGCTAAAAAATATGGGCCCCCGGGCGCATGGCGCGCGCAGGGGGCTTAACTGGGGCCCACGGTCACCCATGTGACCGGCCACTATGCAAGAGAAGCTTGCGGGGGCTATCAAAGAACCCGCCACCGGGCGGAGCGGTGGCCACCGGTGGAGCGGGGAGTTGAGGGCGGGGCGCCTGTTCAAAAGAAAGTCGGGCTGCAGGGGCGGCCGCGGCCGCGGTGGGCGCCGGGCGGCGGCGGCCGCGGAGGGCGGCAGGAGCCGGCGGGGCGGTTGGGGCCGTGGAGCGGCAGGGGCCGGCGGCGGCCAGAGGGGCGGAGCAGAGGCCGGAGCGGCAGGGCCGCGCAGGGACCGGAGCGGTGGAAGCTGGCGGCGGTGGAGCCCCAGCGGAGCGCGGGTGGCGCTTTGCAATATTACAAAGCCCGCGCTGTGTAAAGCCAAAAAAACCATTAAAAATTGGTTTTTTAATAATTTTTTAAAAAAAAATTTTGCCTCGATTTCTATGTCGTACGGCACAGAAACCAAAAAAAATTTGCCTCAGAGTCCAACAGTCCAAAATGGATGAATTTTATATCGTTTCCAGGGTTTTGGGGTCCTCTGAGCTCAATGGAAATGTCCGTTTGAGCCCAAAGTGACCATAACCAAAGCTTGCCCCTGAAACACAACAAAAAATATTGAAAAAACTCTGAAACCCTCTGTGACTGGTACGCTTCAATGAAACATGAACAGTCGGCTGCAGGAGAGCTCTGATACCATGTTGGGATTAGGCTGAAAGCTAATCTCCCAAGATCACCTGCATGCATGACAGTTACAAGACAGAAGCAAAAGACAGAAGAAAGAAGAAGCTATGGCGGCCAAAAGGCCAGAGAGTTGAAATCCATGTTGCAAGAAAATATTTTCTATTAACAACAATACTGAATACAATAATCTCTGTAATGAAATACAAAGCGGTGAGTCCTTATAAAAGGATACCGAAACCCTAAAAGGGAAACCCTAAAGAAATAGAAAGCTGCCTAAGTATAACTTAAGCAAAGAGTAGATAGACTAATAATTAAATGAATTAATTATTAGCTAAACTAAGACTAATCTAACAATAACACGTGATATGTTTACGAGGAAACCTTGATCAGAGAAAAACCTTGGTGGGAATTAGTACCCACAAATATTGCACTAGTATAATGAACTTGTTAAAGTTCCTTTGCCCTGTTAGGAGGAGTCTTTACAATCCAAGTACAATGACCCTGTTAGGAGTCTTAGACCCTGTTAGGAGTCTATTACAAAAACCCTGTTAAAGGTATATGGCTCACTGCCTGAGCTCACTGCCCAATAAGATGAAGGCTACAACCTTCTAATAGTTGATATACACTATATCAAAAGTGAACTGCTGTGATGACACTGTTGTCTGATCAGTTCTGTGTATGCGCGGATGCTCTTACTCTCTTAAAGAGCTTTATCTCATACTGACTTCATCATACTGCTCTTCTATATCTTCCTCATACATAATATTCGACAACTGTAACATAACTTTACATTACATACTGATATGTTCATACTCGAATAGACGCGACCCAAAACAAGACTATAGTCAGCCCTAAAAACATAATACACAACGCTTCTAAGAAAGTCAGCTTAAGCGTGTTTACAACAATACTAAAGACATTATTACAAACATATAATCAAAGGCACTTGCCCGTTACACAACAAAATAATTCACGTTGATCAAAACACTAGTTGGCTTTCATGCTCTGTCTTCTGGACTGTTGGTGTACTGATTTGTCTGTAACTTCTTTGTACTATGATGTCGTACCATGTGTGTCTGGACTTAGTATTTAGACATTACATAGAACATATATCTGAATGCGCATACTCTGATTCAATCTCTCGCACGTGCGCTGATGTGCTAATCATTCTATATCTTTGTCTACCCTGTATTCCATACTTAGTCATTTATCTTCTAAGTTATATTTGACAGAAACTTAATATGACTTTTTTTCCATGATGAAAACACAAAATAAGTCATGTATCCTCTAGGAGTCAACTTGCCAACAATCTCCCCCTTTGTCATTTATGGCAACAAAGGAATGTGGCCAAGTTTCTCAAAATGACTTAACACACAAAATAATTGTATATCATTGCATCTCTTATATATTGCTCCCCATATATATACATTCTCTATTACTCCCCCTTTAATTTCAAAGGTGTACAAAACTTGTAAGTCTTCTAGATACTTACTCCATGTAAACATCTGGGTACACAATCTGAAGAGATTGGATCTCTTTCTGCCAGAATACCTTCATTGCATCAATGGTGGTAGAGGGTGCAGAGGTGCTCTCTACTTTCTTCTTCTTATGGATGTCATCAGTCTTCTCAAGTTCTTTGGTTGTCTTGGCTTCTCTAGCTTTGTCAAGATCTTCTTGAGTGACTCCATGAACTCTTAGAATGCTAGATGTAATTTTAGATGTTTTTCTTTTGTTATCAGCACTATATAATACAAAATCAACTACATTAGTCTTCTCTCTGTAAGTGCCCCATCTGGGCTCATTGGGATCTTTGGGCGCAGACAAAAGGACCTGTGCATATCCTTCCAATACATGTTCCTCCACTTCATAACCAAGTGGATGAATCCACTTAGTTCTAGGTTCAACTGCCTCCATGCACGTGCAGTCAGTCTCTACCATGAACCATATGATTTCTTTATACTTTTCAACAATCTTCTCAGGTTTCCTGAACCTCTTCTGCATCTTGATCCTGAAGGTTTTGATGTCCATGTCCATAGAATCTTTTTCACTACTCTCTAATGTGGCTTTAAGTGAAATTTGAGACATTGTAGGTTTTGTTTTGTCTAGGTACAGATTTGCAACCTTACCAACAATATGGAAGTATAGATAGATAATTAAAGACCCAAACCTGAATGTCTTGCTCTTGTCATGCTTGATGACTTTAATGTTGTCAATCAATTAAGCGTGCAATATCTCACATAGATTGTACTAAGTGTTATCCTTCACCATTCTGATAGCTGTTAGAACAGTTGTTGCAGAGACACTATTCAATCTACTTGCTTGCTGGAACTTGTAACCAAGGATCATAGTTAGAAGCTTTATGTCTTCTTCTTTGATAGGATCAACTATCATACCATGCCTGTCACTCTTGGATAGACATGCTTGCTCAACCTATTTCTTGACATCCTTTCCAGTAGGAAGAACCGGTCCAGTATTAGGAAGTCCAGTCATGTTATGGATTAGGTCTGCAGTAATACTGACGGGAACTTCACCAATCCAGTAGAGGTCGTCATGAATCCTGCTCAACAAGATTTTAACCCATTCTGGTTCATAGAATTCATGCACATTTGAAAACTCAAAGTTAGGTTTGTCTGTGAGGTGCGCATATTCATCTTTGAATGAGTAGACTGGTTTCATCATCAAAGCCATGAGAGTGGCTATACTATTATCTCCAATTGTTTCCTTTTTACAATAAATGTATGCGCGGATGTCTTCTATGTGAACGACACCTAACAGAGTTTTGGAGAAAGCTCCTTCCACATCATCCAGTATGGATTTAAATAGATGCCTCTTAAATACAAATCTCTTCCTCTCTGCAATGTCAAATACAATTGGAGTCACCATACTTGATGATTGATTAAATAGGGTTTCACGAAAATCCAAAATGGCGCGACTGTTAGGGTTTCGTTCCAACTTCTTAATTGTGCTTCTTAACACCAAATCTGTTATGCCTATGTGCTTTGATGCTTAGTTCTCCTATGCTCTCCAAATTCTGTGATCTCAAATGCAAATGTGAAGACGATCGAACACTTACATCTTTTTATAAAAGTTACTGCATTTAATGTTTGCAACTGTACATGGTTTTCACAAAGAATATCAAACTTCGTTCTGAATGTATTATAGACAGTGTGTATATGCCTATTGCTATAACATGTGATCATAAGCATGAATCCATAGGCGCATACTCAGAGGTGAGTATACCAGCCAAGCAAGGGTTCTGAGCTAGAATAGCTCCCCCTAAGACCAAGAAGGTTTATTCAACCAAAAAAAGAGGATGCGTCCACTGTGGATGCATCAACTACTTTGTTCTCTGCATTGTCCTTCTTTACTTCAACCCAAATTTTTCTTGAATCTTCTTTTGCTTGAAAAAACTTGACTTCTCCTTCTTCTGACTTCTCCTTCTTCTTCAAATAGTGATTTCTTAGGATCCTCTTATTTTTGAGTTTTTGAGTTTTGGATCTACAGAACCTTGAGATGTGTCCATCCTTTCCACATGTGTGACAAATGATAGGAGGTCTGATGTTCTTGTTCATCATGCTGCACTGCTTTGCTGTGTGTCCATTGTAATTACATATCTGACATGTAATGTTCTGTAAATTTCTTTGAGGCTGATTTCTCTAATTGTTTTGATTTATTTTTCTCTGATTCTGTTGTGACTGATTTCTTTGATTTGTTCTGCAATGTATAGCCTTGTGACCAAACTTATTACAGGAGTAACAATAACCATTGAAAGGTCTTACCTCTTTACAATCTCTTGCCAAATGACCATGTTTATTACATGCATAACAAGTTCTATTAACTTGCTTGATTTCTCCTTTAGGTGGATCTGTTTTAGTCTCTGCAACATTTTCAACTTTCTTTGTTTCTAAAGATGCTTCATGTTCCTTCTTTCTTTCTTTCAATGAATTGATTTCAACTTGTGCTACACTATAACCAAGACCAGTAGTGTCGCCTTTTTGCTTTTGTGCATTGAGCTAAGATTGAAGTGAATCAGAACTTGTGTGGAGTTTATCAATCTTATCTTTTGCTTTTGTTAATTCAGATTCCATCTTTTTCTTTATGTTCTCCAATTCCAAGACTTTCATGTTTGCTTTCAAAAGTTCATCTTCTAATTGTTTGCTTTCTTTGATCTTTTCTTCAATAGCAATTTGACTGTCTATTAGCTGTTCATCCAGATTTTCAATTTTATCTTTCAGAGACATGTTCTCTTCATTTAGCTGCTTGACCATTTTCCCTAAATCACTTGTAGAACAATCTTTCAAATCTTTTCTCAATTTCTTGATAAGCATTTGTGAGCCATCAACTTTCAGTCTAAGTTTTTCATTTTCTTTTACAGATCTGTCAAGATCTTTAAGAGCCGCTTCAAGATTCTTTTTCAAATGTTTTTCTTTTGCTGAGTCCATGATCTCCTCAAGTGGTTAAAAATTATTTTAGAGGACCAGAGCTCTGATACCAATTTTTAGAAACACTGAGAGGGGGGGTGAATCAGTGTTTGTCTATTTATTATATTTCAGCAACTTAAACATAAATCAAACATGCATCCAATGAAGCTCAATATAAGAACACATAACACATGATATGTTTACGGGGAAACCTTGATCAGAGGAAAACCCCAGTGGGAATTAGTACCCAAAAATATTGCACTAGTATAATGAACTTGTTAAAGTTCTTTTGCCCTGTTAGGAGCAGTCTTTACAATCCAAGTACAATGACCCTGTTAGGAGTCTTAGACCCTATTAGGAGTCTATTACAAAAACCCTGTTAAAGGTATATGGCTCACTGCCTAAGATCATTTCCCAATAAGATGAAGGCTACAACCTTCTGATAGTTGATATACACTATATCAAAAGTGAACTGTTGTGATCACACTGATGTCTGATCAGTTTCGTGTATGCGCGGATGCTCTTACTCTCTTAAAGAGCTTTATCTCATACTGACTTCATCATACTTCTCTTCTATATCTTCCTCATACATATTGTTCGACACTTGTAACATAACTTTACATTACATACTTATATGTTCATACCCGAATAGACGCGACCCAAAACAAGACTATAGTCGGCCCTAAAAACATAATACACAATGCTTATGATCAAGTCAGCTTAAGCGTGTTTACAACAATACTAAAGAAATTATTACAAACATATAATCAAAGACGCTTGCATGTTACACAACAAAATAATTCACACTAATCAAAACACTAGTCGGCTTTCATGCTCTGTCTTCTAGAGTGCTGGTGTACTGATCTGTCTATAACTTCTCCATACTATCATGATGTACCATGCGTGTCTGGACTTAGTATGTAGACATTACATAGAACATATATCTGAATGCGCATACTCTGATTCGATCTCTCACACGTACACTAATGTGTTGATCGATGTATATGTCTGTCTGCCCTGTATTCCATACTTAGTCATTTATCTTCTAAGTTATCTTTGACAAAAACTTAATATGACTTTGTTGCCATGATGACAACACAAAATAAGTCATGTATCCTCTAGGAGTCAACTTTCCAACAACTACATAATCGACACTTTGGATATATGAAACTAGAGTTCCTCTCCATTGTCATCGACACTTTCGTGTTATATGTGTCATCTCCCTCATGAGATTCAACATTTGATCTTGCATTTATCATACTCATCTTTGTATTTTGAGACACTTATGAGCTTCAATTTTATCTCACATAAGCCTCATTAGTGACCAATTCTTCGCAAACCCCTTACACCAATTGGCTCATCAAGCTTTCCATTCGATAATCGGCCAAGTTAAATGAATGATAAGACTTTGTATCTGATCTGGAAACATTTCACAAGATCTATGTATCTACGTGGCCCAAGCATATATCCTGAGGAGTTAAAAATGTTTTCCTTTGGCTTGATTTCATGCTCTGATTTGAATAACTTCACTGGTCACTCTGTTCATGATCTCCTTATCGCTACTTCCATAGATTTTGCCCAATTTACCTTCCTTTGTTCTATGGGAATGAGTCGATTCTCTGTTTGGTGTCACTTACTGCTTTTCCTTAGCATTGGCATCATTCAATTTCTCTTAATAATTAGACATCAAATGGAAAATCTTCCCAAGTCTTTCTTATTCAATTGAAATTATGTCGGAAGGATGGGAAGAAGAGTCTCTTCTTTACTGTCAAGTTCTAATAATTTGCATTTAACAAACAGTCATAAAGACCAATGCACAAAGCATTATTTCTTAATACTCATTGGGTGTGGCAGTTTGCACATAATTCACCAATCTCCTCAATCGGTCTTTAGCTTGGATAGAGACTATGTCTTCTCCTCCTTGTCGGTTTTATTAGCATCAACACTTGTCCTTTTCGCCGGGTAGTCACAACATGTCCATCCTTCCAGGAATGTCCCTGCAATAACATCATGTGGTGTCTAAGTGTCTCGATAATGGATATTTGATTCTCTGTGATTAGCAGTGATCTTGAGTTGGAGTGTCCATGTCTGACTTTGTTATGCACAATTATGCATGCCCCTGTTTGCAATGTTGTGTCGGCGCCATAAGAGGATATTGTCAGTCAAAAATGTGAGCTCGAGTGTCGATCTTGATCAATATGAAAATGAAACAACATATATCTGGTTAATCCTGATTTACGATTAAGTGGAATCTCCATCCTATGGTTCTTCCGAGAATCAGAACTTCTATGGGATCATCAATACTTCAATTGATCTCGTGCAGTTGACTATGCCCATTTTTATGTCACTTATCTACACCTTCAACATTAGTTCTGAGTGTTCCATGACCATGGCATCTTAAATTCAAAACATCTTTGCATGCCCACTAGGACTGTGAATGTCTTATTTAATCAAAGCATCGGTGGAATATCTTCATTCGGATAGAATACCTTCACTGTTGTCCATGCCGTGAAACTGTTTCAAATTCGGAGGAAGGTGCTTTATGTAATTTTCCATTCCATGTGGCTGCAAGCATCTCTCTCCATCTTCATTAAGCTTGCTTATATCCATTCAGGCTTGGGTCAGAGAAACCGTGTTCATAACATGAAGGCAAAATATCAAGACGACCATCTTCCCGTACTCATTCTTTTTACAATATCATGTTCCATGAACCGTATCATCTTTTCCCATTGTGGAGTCCTTTATATCTGAGTCAATATCACGGCCTTGAGGGATATGAAAGGGGAGCCCATGTACAGTGTAAATATGAAGGTAGGAGATCTGAAGAGTGGTTTAGCTAATTTTTAAGACAAGCCCTAGGCAAGTCTAGCGTATCCGGCTAGGAGCTTGTGAGGTGGATTTTGTGTTTGATTGCAAGGGTTTCAATTGGAGGAGTGAATCAAAAGGTGGTTTAGTTTTATTTTGGGTTCTATAGAGACCTCATAAGAGATTCAGGCCTTTCCCAATCCATTTAAGCACATTTTGAAGCAGAAGTCACTTGATTGGTTCAAAGAAACCCAGTTAGCCCTAATAGCCCTTAAATGTAGGAATCCACTATACGGAGACCTTGGTGGGAGGAGACCTTGGTGCGAGGAGACCTAAAAAATCTTGCATGACTTGATAAAGTGTGTCAGAATATCAACATGGTTTCTAGGTTGTTTAGGAAAATTTTGAAGGAAAGGGCAAAAACTAGTCAAATATGGCTAGTAGAGTAATTAGGCCTAATTGACAAGATTTCACAAGAGTTTGGAAATCGATAGGGAAAGCATTGAATGCCTATCCTAAAGGAGTCAAATGGAGTTCTTTAAGATGTATAGAAAGAGTTGAACCCCCTGCAAACACTTGTTAAGGAGAATAGACAAAAATACACTTGGATAAATCCAAGGAGGAGCTAAGGAGTGAAGAGAGATTTTTGTGTAGTCACCCCTAGTGAAGAACAAAGATTTCCACCTCTCAAAGAGGTATTGAAGAAGTCCTAAACTTGTTGAGTAAGGACTTGAAAGATCCTAGAAGCAAAGCTTAGGGTCTTGAGGTAACTAGGAACAATAGGGGTCTTAATGAGTTTGTGCAAGCATGCTAAGGGGGTCTCTATCATATTGGTATCAGAGCCTACAAGATTAGGCTTGTGGTGAATGTTTTAGCCTACAGAATCAGTAGGAGAGTCTACAATGGTGACTAATGCAGAACTTGCAAAGAAGGTGGTTGAGTAAGAAGAAGAGAATAGATTGCTCAGAGATAGATTGTCCCAATTAGAGAAAAAATTGGATCAAGTGGAAGAGAAGATTGAGGAAGTCAAAGACAGAAAGGAAGGAAAGCATAAATAAATAGCTATAGCTGATGAGGTCCCTGAACCAGACCCTATCCTCACCAAAGAACCCTTCTTGAAAGCATTAAAATCCTTAAGTGGAAAGGCACTGGAGGGTATCCCAATCTTTAGTGGGAAAATGGAACTAGAAGTAGTCCTATACTAGATTGAAGGACTTGAGAACCATTTTGAATGTGATGGGATAACAGAAGCCCAAAAAGTGAAAGTGGAAAAAGAAAGGTTTAGGGGTTATGCACTCACTTGGTGGAAATTCATCCAAGATGAGAGGGAGAAAGGAGGAAAGAACCCCATTGCCACTTGGAAATCTATGGTAGCTAAAATCAGAGAGGCATATGTGCTACAAGACTATGAAATTCAGTTACATAAAAAAGACATATCCTAAGACAAAAAAGAGTTGGATGTCAACTCTTACACCGAAGAATTTCAAAAACTATGCATGAGATCAAGAGTTGCAGAAGATGAAAGTGTGAAGTTATCCAGGTACTTAAATGGCTTAAGGTGGACTATACAAGATGAACTTAGTCTACTAACCCCTACCATAGTTCAGAGATGCACAACTTAGCTATTAAGGTGGAAGAAAAATTAAGGAAGAAACAAGATTCACGCAATACTAGAGGTAGAGGAAGAGGAAGAGATGGCAGAGGCCATAGAGGAGGTTAAGATGGTAGGAGTACATAGCCAAAGTCCCAAGGTGAAACTAAAGTGACTAAACAACATGAGGGAAGCTAAAGTAGAGGAGGCTTAAATAGAGGAGGAAGCTTCAATAGGGGAAGAGGCTCCAATAGCAATTGGAGAGGAAGGAACAATGGCCAAGGAAGAGGTTCCTATTTTTCAACAATGAAGTGTTATCACTGCAATCAAATGGTAAATCCTGCGTATAGGTGTCCAGAGAAAGGCTCTACTTCCCAAGGGAATGACAAAAGAGTTAATTTTGTTCAAGAAGAATCTAGTAGTAGTGCCAAACATGCAGAGGTACCCCTGGAGTCAGAAGAGGGAGAGAATTTAATGATAAGGAGCACACTGATCAAAGAACCAGTGAGAGAAGAATCGATCCAGAGAATATCACTATTCAGATTGAAGTGCAAGATTATGGGTAAGGTATGTAAAATCATTATTTCCTCAGGGTCAACTGAATATATTATGTCAGAGGATGCAGTTAGCAAACTTAAAATGAAGAGGATCCCACGTAATAATCCATACAAGGTTACTTGGTTGAACAAAGGACAACATGTCCTAGTAAATGAACAAGCATGGGTGGACTTCACCATAGGGAGGTACAAGGATAGAGTACTATGTGATGTGTTTCCAATGGATTCCTGACACCTATTGGGAAGGCCATGGAAATTTGATAGACAAGCCATGCATGATGGAGCCAAGAATGGCTACTCTTTCTGTAGACACCCTAAAATGGACAGGCTTGCGACTTTACATTAAAAACACTAATTTTCATCTATTAATTAATGGTTTCTTAATCATTAATTAATCATCTATTTTCTTCCAAATTCATTTCTCAAATCA
>MU226709.1:2566920-2580166 GCA_018584345.1 Thuja plicata | reverse complement strand
CCCAGCCAATACTGAGCATCAAGAACAGCGTTTCGGAAGGAGTAGAGAGAGACAATAGAAGCTTCAAGCTTCGAAGGGTTTGCATTTGTTTGTCTTCCTTTTCGTTGTTTGTACATTTTATTGCTTACGTTTCCATCATTCGTTTAGTAGTTATTACGTAATAGATTTGCATTCAATTGTGAACCTTGGATACTAACCCCAGCCCTTGGAAAGCTGTGGGAAACCGGAGAGAGAGGCGTACACTTTCAAGAAAGATGGAGTAACTTTTAAAATCCAGTCTCTGCTAGAGGAAGGAGAAGTGAAACCCATGGGGCCTAATGTTATTTTGGTAATTGAGAAAGGGTTCTTAGAAGTTCTATAAGCAGGAGAGGGAGTAGGATATGCACTAGTTCTGAAACCAAAGGAAGAAAATACAGAGAAGATGGCAAAGAAGATAGAGATCCCCAAGGAAGTGCAAGAATTGTTCAAGGAGTACAAATACATTGTAAGTGATGGGAAGCCAGCTACCTTGCCCCCTAAGAGAGCCATTATCCATCAAATAGACTTTATCTCAGGAGCCACCCTTCCTAAGAAAGCTGCATATAAGATGATCCCTCAACAAAATGAGGAGATAGCCAAGCAAATACAAGAACTCTTAGACCAAGGACTCATTAGAAAAATTATAAACCCATGTTTTTTTCCTACTATACTAGCACCAAAAAAGGGAGGTACTTGGAGGTTTTTCATTGATTCTAGAGTCATTAATAGAATCACCATTAGGTATAGATTCCTTATCCCGAGGATAGAAGACCTAATGGACTATATAGGGGATGTCAAGTACTTTAATACCACCAAATTAGGGTCCAGGAGGGAGATGAATGGAAGACTGCCTTCAAAACTACAGAAGGTTTGTATGAGTGGCTTGTAATGCCATTTGGGATATCTATTAGAATTTAATATTTCCTTGGTGAAAATATGTAATTAAATGATAAACCAAGATATCCTATATTGTATTTGTCCTCTAGTCCAAGTAGGAGGACATGTCACATTTTTGTAATTACTTTAATAAGGAAATTAGATATTCCTCTTTAAGAGGAATCTCACATTTGGCACACACGCAATGTGAATGTGGCATTAATAGAAGATGGGAGTTACATGCAAACTCCTCCACTCATCTCTATTTAAGAGATGTCTCTCACACACTTTCTCAATAATCTTCTCTCTTTTCTCACTTCTCCTCACATTCTCAAACTTGCTCTCATTATTGTATTGAGATTATTTCTCTCATTCTTTAGGATTTGTGCCATATTCATATTATTCACAAGGGGATTTTTCTTTTTTTTTCCCTTTCAAAATCCTTGAGTTCTTGTCTTGGTTCTTGGAGCATTTTGGTGAAGTTGTGTTTGATCTATTGAAGGAAACTCTCTCTCTCTCTCTCAGTATTTGGTAAATCTCTTCCATTGCATACTCTCTTGGATTCTTTCCTTATCTTTTTAATTCTCCTTTATATTTCTAACATGGTATCAGAGCTGGTTTAATCCTTGTTTTTGAGTGTGCATGCAGGAATAGTTGAAAGATATCTCTGTTGAGGAGAAGAAAATATTTTTTTATTGATCTTACTCTTGGTTGCAGGGTTCTCTTTCTTTTTTTACAAATCTTATTTGTTTCATCTCTTTTTCAAGTTTTTCTAAAAAGTACTAATCACACCCTCTATCGGGCAACCGCAAGGGTTCTCTATTTCTTACATCCTCACTCTTTTTTCTAAGAATCATGTTTACAGGTTTATATTTTGTTTAATCCTTTCTTACTATTATTTTTCACCAGCTCAATCGATTTGCTATATATTTACTTATCTAACTTGTGTGTTGCAGGAATTACATTTTATCATTTTAATCTGCATCTAGTCTGTTTATCATATCTCTCTTTCTCTTTTAGCATTCTAATATTCTTGTTTCCAGTATATATATTAGCATTATTATCTAATTTTGTCTCTCTACAGGTGTACTTCCATTTCTTTCATATTTAAACATACACTAAAACACACACACACACACACACACATATTTATTTAATCTCATTGCGCAGCATTAGTTTCTTTCCTTTTAATATATGCTCAGCTTTGTCTCTGTCCTCCCTTGGCTCGTAGCAGATTTCATTCTCCTTGCGCAGCTTGGCTGGGTGCATTTCATTTCCTTAGCTTTGTCTTTTAGCAGCCTTGTCTTCACTTAGCACAATAGTATTCATTCTTTGTGCTTTGTATTACTCTTAGCACAGCAGCATCTTAGGAAAGCATCTCCCATTTTTTTCTTGTGCAGGCTATACCTCTCATTGTGTCGCATAGCTTTTATCTCCTTTGCGTAGTATACACAGCATTCACTCTCATTTCTTAGCGCAACTTTGTTGTTAGCTGCCCATTCTTAGTGCAATTTTATTGGGATCATATTCCTTCATTCACTTATCCATTGCAACAGTCTTTGATCATATTCCTTCATTCACTTATCTAGCGCAGCTTTGTTTTGGACTCCATTCTTGCTCAACCTATCCTCTTAACGCAGTATTCATTCCTTCGTAGCGTAGAGATATATTCCTTCATTCATTGCACAGTGTTATTAATCTTTTTCTTTGCATTGTAAGTGCATTTTTTTGCAATGAGTTTGTCTCCTCCTTGGTTGCGTTTTAGTTTTTCCAGTGCATTTCAGTAATATATCAATTATTTAGATTGATCATTATTATTTACTGGTTATAGTATTTGGTAAGTATATTTGTTATTGTTCTGAGATTCCATTCTTCCTGCAAATCTATGGTTTTTCTAATTTTAGTTTTTGTTTGAATATTCTCTTTGACTCATTTCATCTCTAATTACAGTATTTTATTAATTTTGTTCATCAACATTATCATTATCTCATTTTCAATTTGTTCATCTACTTTTTTATTGGTAATTACTTATATTTATTCATATAACTTCATTCTATTTCAAATATGTTATTTAGTTTATTTTTCAAATCTTTATTTTAAATGAAAAAAGTTTAAATGTCAATACATTTTTCTTGCTTTATTTTACCTCAAATCGTTTCATTCCTAAGTTATTTATATCAATTCTGACCAATTTCAATTGTTGGTTCATTACTTCATTGCATTTAAAATTTGTTCCTTCACTCAATCCAAAAATTTGAATTTTTTTTACTATCATTATTTAACCTTTCCATTTGTGATTAACATTAAGTTAAATTTATTTTTCTTGATCTTAATCTATATATTTTCATTGTAATTCATCTCATTTAAATTAATTTGATCATTTTACTTATTAATCATGTCTACTCTAATTCTGGAAATTAAAATCAATAGCTCTAATTATCATCAATGAAAAACTCGTGTTTCCTTTCTATTATGTTTTAAACATTTACTTGAAGTTGCTACAAATGCTTCTATTGAACCAGCTACCTCTGCTTCACAAGCAGAAAAAGATGCATGGAAAATGAAAAAATGAAGAAGCTCTTGGTTTGATTGGTCTCTCAATAGTTCTTGGACTTTATGTCTTAATTGGACATTGTACTAAAGCCCATCAAGTGTGGGACACTCTACAGCAGACGTATGACAGCTCATTCAAATCCTGTAAGATTCAACTCCAAGACAACTTGGAGGACTTAAGGTATAATGACTTTAAAACTATGGATGAATTCTTACTCAAGTTTGATGCAATTAAAACTCAACTAAGTGGTGTTAATGTTACTTTAACTAATATTATATTAATTACTATTATCCTAAAGAAATGTCTTCCTGAAGAGTTTCAGCAATTCATTACTAATATTCATTCTCAACTTGCAATTCCTAGCTTAGCTCCTCATTTAACTTATGCTATTTTCAAAATTTGTTACATCAAGAGGAGGCTAAATTATTGCAATTTGGTTCTATTAAATCTTATGAACATGATTTTATGCCTAAGCATCAAAATCAACATAATAGCTCATATAATAATAATACCTCTAATAATTATTCTCATAATAACAATCATAATAATTATAACTCAAATCATCATAAGATAAATCAAAGACCTCATTACACCTATTGTGGGAAAGACAGTCATATTACTAATAATTGATTTAAAAAGCAAAAGGATAATAAACACATAAATCAAAATCATCGACCTTCTAATTCAAAGGAAGATAATGGTAATCAAACTTGTCATGCATTTATAATTTGTCATAATATTACTAGCCCTTTTTAGCGATACAGCGCATCTTCAGGGGGTATTTCTCTCTTTAGTATTTTAAATTGTTACCTTATGTCCTTCATGTTGCTAAGTTTTTAATTTGTTCATGTAATCATACTACATTGCCTTCCAATGGTTTATTTCATTATTTAACTTTATTTTCTCTCATATTTCATATGATCTATTATTGTATCTTTTATGATTTTCTTTTGATCTATTGTTCCATTTGTAAGTTGCATTGGATGCACTTACTTCAGTTGATGTTGGTCAAATTGTTCCATCTGTAAGATGCATTGGATGCACTTACTTCAGTTGATGTTGATCAACTTGCTCCATCTGTAAGATGCATTGGATGCACTTACTTCAGTTGATGTTGATCAACTTGTTCCATTTGTAAGATGCATTGGATGCACTTACTTTAGTTGATGTTTATCAACTTGTTCCATTTGCAAGTTGCACTAGGATGCACTTACTTCAGTTGATGTTTATCAACTTGTTCCATTGATTATATTTTGGTGAAGTTGTTGTTCTTGAAATCCTTCTTGAAGTTTGTTGGATTTCTCATATGATTGGCAGGTATATGGTATATGGTTCTCTCTCTCATAATCCTTAGTTCAATCTATTTAGCATATGTCAATCTTAATGTTGGTTTAAACTATTATCTCCTTAATGGTTCATTTCTTATGGTTCATAAGTATAGTCATGATTGGCTAGTCAATTCAAATGTTTATCGGTGCTTGAGTAATATGTTCTACTTGGATTATGGTTGCCTCTCTCTCACTCCTCCTTGCAAGATTACTAGTTCAATGATGTGTTTGCATTCTTCATTGCTTAGATTGTGTGTCATGCAGGTTATGGATTAGCTACCCACTCACTTGTAGTAACTCATTAATGGACTGTCTATATCCATGTGATTGATGAAATGTTGATGCAGGCCTCATTTCTGCATTAGTTTATTTATTTTGAGATGAGAGGATAATTGTTTTTTTATGGTACCTTGACCATTTGGTGTATCTTGATTTCATGTTTAGCTCCTTTATTTCATGAAATCTCATGTATTTCTTTAAAGATATTTTCTAATGTAACAGTTTAAAAGTTACACTAACTTGAATATTAGATGATATTCTTCTTGTGGATAGGTTCCTTGGTTTGTGTTTCGTTGTTTTAGGTGAATCTTCAAGGCCCACTTATGGAATCGATTCATCTTCACGTCTCCTATAACTTCAAGATGACTACATCAAGACTTGGATCAAGTCAATCAAATCTCTTCCTTATATTGAAGATCAAGTTGTAGATTTTGTAAAGAGACATTTCACTCTCATTGTAACAATTGGGTTTGATACCCCTTGATCTATAAATACCCCAAGTAAAGATTAAAGGGGGGTGTTAGAATTTAATCTTTTCTTGGTGAAAATGTGTAATTAAAGGATAAACCAAGGTATCCTATATTGCATTTGTCCTCTAGTCCAAGTAGGAGGACATGTCACATTTTTGTAATTCCTTTAATAATAAAATTAGATATTCCTCCTTAAGAGGAGTCTCACGTTTGGCACACACACAATTTGAATGTGGCATTCATAGAAGATGGGAGTTACATGCAAACTCCTCCCCTCATCTCTATTTAAGAGATGCCTCTCACACACTTGCTCAATAATCTTCTCTCTTTTCTCACTTCTCCTCACATTCTCAAACTTTCTCTCATTATTGTATTGAGCTTATTGCTCTCATTCTTTAGGCTTTGTCATAGTCATATTATTCGCAAGGGGTTTTTTCTTTTTTTTTCTTTTTTTTCCCCCTTTCAAAATACTTGAGTTCTTGTCTTGGTTCTTGGAGCATTTTGGTGAAGTTGTGTTTGATCTATTGAAGGAAACTCTCTCTCTCCCTCTCTTTCTCTCTCTCTCCCTCTCTTAGTATTTGGTAAATTTCTTCCATTGCATACTCTCTTGGATTCTTTCCTTATCTTTTTTAATTTACTTTATATTTATAACACTATCCAATGCCCCATCCACATTCATGAGGCTTATGAACGAGGTGTTGAAGGATTACATTGGTAAGTTTGTAGTTGTCTATCTTGATGACATATTAATCTTTAGCAAGTCTAGAGAAGAATATCATAATCATCTGCAAATTGTGTTTAAAAAATTGCATGAAGAAAAGCTAATGATCAATCTAAATAAGCGTGAGTTCTTGAAGCAGGAGCTGGTGTATCTTGGTTTTTTTTTGTCTCATGGGAACCTCAAGATAGATCCAAGCAAGGTAGAAGCCATCATCAACTGGCCTACCCCTAAGACTGCAACAGAGTTGAGAAGCTTTCATGGCACAGCACAATACTATAGAACATTCATCAAACAGTTTAGTGCTATTTGTGCTCCCATGTTGGATACTATCAAAGGTGGAATAAGGACCAGGTTTCATTGGAATCCACAAGCAGATAATGGATTTGAGACACTAAAAAAGAGGATAGCCACCCAACCCATCCTAGTTCTCCCAAGTTTTGAAAAGAATTTCACAGTTGAGTGTGATGCTATCAATGTTGCTATAGGGGCTATTTTGAGCCAAGAAGGGAGGCCAATGGCTTTTCATAGTGAGAAGCTCAGTGATGCAAAGAGGAAGTACTCTTCCTATGACCTAGAGATGTATTCTCTAGTCTAAGCAATAAAAAAATGGAGGCATTATCTTCTTCCTAAGGAGTTTGTGGTCTATTATGATAACCAAGCCCTCAGCTTCTTAAATTCCCAAGATAAGCTCAGTCATAAACACATGAAATGGGTGGAATACTTGCAGGCTTATACCTTCAATATCAAACATAAGAAAGGGCAGAAAAATAAGGTAGTTGATGCACTAAGAAGGAGGCTTTTGACAGTGCAAGAAGTGCATTTGCAGAGCATAGGCATTGAAATTTTCAAGGACTTGTATTCAGAGGATGAGGACTTCACAAAGATCTATAAGGTATGTAAGGAACATAAGAATCATTTCAATGGTGAATTTTATGATTATACTATACAGAGTGACTTATTGTTTAAGGGTAGCCAGTTGTGTGTCCTAGGGGATCAATGACGACGAATTTAATTCAAGAAAATCATAATGGGGCACTTAATGGACACTTTGGGGTCAACAAGACTCAAGAATTAATTCAGAGATTTTATTTCTAGCCAAGGATGAATCAGGATGTTAGGAAGTATGTGGAATATTGTGTAGTGTGTCAAAAAGTTAAGGGCACATCATCCAATGCAGGCCATTATCAACCTCTTCCCATTCCAACTAGACCATGGGAGTGTTTAAGCATGGATTTTGTAGTATGTTTTCCAAGAACAAAACAAGGATTCGATAGAATATATGTCAGTGGACAGATTTATTAAGACGGCACATTTTGTCCCTTGTAATAATGTCAATGATGCTTGTCAGATTTCACATCTATTCTTCAAGGAAGTAGTGAGAATCCATGGGTTACCTATGAGTATAGTTTCAGATAGAAACTCTAAATTTAAGAGTCATTTTTGGAAGACACTGTGGAAAAATTTTAAAACCAATCTGTCCTTTGGGTCTTCCTATCACCCTCAGATAGATGGTCAAACTGAGGTAGTGAATAGGAGCCTAGGTAACCTTTTGAGGTGCCTAACTAAATAATATGGTCAGACTTGGGATCACATTTTGGGGCAAGCAGAGTATGCTTATAATGACACAGTCAATAGGACAACAGGAAGAAGTCCCTTTGAAGTGGTCTATGGGTTACATCCTAGAGAAATTTTTGAACTAAGAGAGTTGAAAGATGGAGCAAAAGGGAGTGGGTATGTAGAAGATTTTTCCCATTAAATGAAAGAAGTGCATGATACAGTAAGAAAGACCCTGACAGAGAACACTGCAAAGATTAAGCAAAAGGTGGATGCAAGAAAGAAGTATCTCCAATGTCAAGTAGGGGATCTTGTCATGGTCCATTTGAAAAAATCTAGGTTGCATAAGGGAGTGCCCAATAATTTGCAGATGAGGAGATTAGGACCCTGCACTATTCTGGCTAAGTATGGTAATAATGCTTATAAAGTGCAACTCCTTGAAGATATAGGATTGTTTCTTGTCTTCAATGTTGCAGACTTGGTCCTTTACAAGGGCCCTACCCCTAATCCTGATCAGAGTCTCACTGAAGTCATACAAGAAGTGGAGGACCGACAGTTAACCCCTACACCACCAAAGGAAGTCATCCAAGGAGGAGCTAAGGAGTGAAAAGAGATTTGTTGGTAGTCACCCCTAGTGAAGCATAAAGATTGCCACCTCTCAAAGAGGTATTGAAGAAGTCCTAAACTAGTTGAGTAAGGACTTGAAATATCCTAGAAGCAAAGCTTAGGGTCTTGAGGTAACTAGGAACAATAGGGGTCCTAGTGAGTTTGTGCAAGCACGCTAAGGGAGTCTCTATCACTTCCATCTCTCAACCTGGTAAGGTTCCTTCCATTACTCCTACAAAGAAAGAAAATGAGTTGACGTTGATTGATCCCAAAATTTCACAAATTTATATCCAAAGCAAGAGAAATATCAAAGCTTGTGAACTTGCTTCCCAAAACATTTCCTCCCCTATGATAACAAATTATTCTTTTAACCCATTTGACCAACCTTTTCCTAGCCCAAGGGAGGAAGAAAATCTCAAAAAGTTAAAATTGTCTAAAAAATATAATTATTTTTTCGCATTAAAGATCCTATTATGATTAATATAGATCATTATATGGGTGATAAAGATATTGACGCTAACAATTTTGAAGAAAAAAATATTGATTCTAATGCTTTTGATGGTATGTATGAGGTTATTGAAATCAAACATTAACTTGCTTTAAGATTTTCATAGCATTGATCCTAGTCCTAGTGACAATCAAATTGACTCGTCATTACAGAATAGTACTTGTTTAAAAGTCACAATATCTTTATCTACTATTCTTGTTGTTTCTTCTCTTACAGCTTGTATGTCTTCCTTAAGTGATGTTAAACAAGATTTGGAGGCAGATGATATGCTTGACTAGCTTCACTTGTAGTAGATTATTTTGTGTGTCTACTTGTACATGACATGCTTCCTCCATGATGTGATGCTTGATATTGTCTTTATACTATGTTAAGATCTCTTTGGATGACCCTTGTTGCACCATTGGTTCAAGGTAATAAAGGGGGAAATTATCCTAAAATTCCTCTGTTTGTGTCTCAATTATTCTATATCTTATATATATGTTATGTCGTACATTTTCTATTGTCATAAATGTGCTTTTGTGTTGTCTACTCGGAGATGATTCAAAGCCTCGAAATCTATTTCTTTTTTGTGTCTACCACGTTGGCCCAAAAAGAATTTTATTCATTCATCTTATGTGTGGACTTCAGGATCACGAGATAGGAGCATTATGTTCCTACAGCACCTAGAATCTTGGTTCCTTTGTGCACTTTGAAGTTTCAAACCCCAGAGCTAGCCTTGGACTGCATTTAATATGCCTTAAAAGGAAGGTTATAAAAGGTTTGAGAGGGCTCATTTGGCACTCACCATGCATTCAGAATGTCTTTTAGAGTTGAAACGACCAAACTTTCCTATGCCCTCTCTGAAGCAAGAGATGAAGCAAATTCAGCCCACATGCCCATGGATTTTCATACCACATGTACTCTTGCCTCATTTTTGAGTGTTTACAAGTAGGGATTTCTCTTTCCTCCCATGTTTTTTTTGTTTTTATTTTTGTTATTTTTTTTTTACTTTTGTAGTTTAGGTTTCCAATTTTTTGTAGTTAGAAGTTTATTTCCATACAAAATTTAGTAATTAGTTGACCTCGTATCAATCTTTGGCCCTCATATTCTAAATGCACCTTTGAAATCCTATTGATTCATGAAACTCCATGGTTTTTGAAGTTATGGCTCATGCCCTTGACCATACCATTCGTATGATTTTTTGCATTTAAGTGTCATCATACCAGAGTTTTGGATTCTAAAGAATCTATAAACCCCAACTTAAATCATCCAAAATGACTAAGTCCTTAAATTCACTTTGGAGTTATCAACACTCAAATCTTAATTTTCCTATCAATCTAAATGAACCCTCAGAATCCTAGGTTCTAAGATCCACTTTGTTAAAACATTTCAATACCAATTTATTTCGAAACTATGGGTTCTAGTTTTTTGGTTTAACCTTTACCAAATGAACCTTGTGTAGACCATACCTCTGAACTATTAAATTCAGAGTAGATAAATCAAAAAGAGAAAAGCCTTTAGAATGCTAGAGTTCAAGGAACTAGTTTGACCCTTACAAATTCAACAGATGATTACACTTAGACCCGGACCCCAAAATTTGAAGTCAATAACATAAATAAATCATTATCACAGAGCTTCAGAATTCTAAACTTCAAGGTACTAATCTAACTTATACCCAAATAATAGATTATTTTCTATGGACCCAAACCTTACGATTTGGTACTGTTATGAAAGACTATAGAAGTATTTGGGAATTTGGACTTTGAAACCCCAATCTAATCAATACCCAAACAACATGATTTTATCCTTAAACCCGAACCCCCAATTTTGAAGTACAACACCATTTAACAAGGGTCATTTTGGAACTTCATATTGTGGAATACCAATATGTCTTCTACCTTTTAAGCATCAAGTTTTCAGTAGGATCAAAACCCAAAATCTAAAGTTATGTGTTAACAAAGCTCACCTCATGATCCCAAGACCCTAAAGAACCTGAAATAAATCAAATCATTAAAGGTTTAGAAATTTATAAAATGAAGGTTTTAGACCTTCATAATCTAGCAATAAACCTTTTATGTTGGGTTCTTGGACCTTGAAGTCCATATGCCTCATCTTTTGTAAAAGAAAAGGGTTCCTTGGAACCATAAACCTCAAACCCTAAAATTCCTAGAAACCCAAAATCATGTAGAAACTCAAAGGAATGATTTTTAATTTTGATAAGATGGTTCCTTACAAAACATTTGATGATTGTAGTTCTTCTTTGTCTCCCATGTAGGACCTAAGGACTATATGGAAGGAATAGTAGCACAAGTTCAAGGTTCTAGAAGTAAGAAGAAGAACCAAGCAAGAGGCAAATTTGGAAAAGACACCAACTACAGTGAAATAACTATATGAGGGGTAGGTCATGGCTTCCAAACTAGAAAGTGAAGTCTAGAACATTGTAGATATAGAGATTAGACACACCAACCTGTATGTAATTAGGGCAATCTCTAAGAACCCACCTTAAGGAGATGAATATTATATGAATGTGGGACTATCACGATTGATATAGGTAACCATATTCCCTCAAGTAGTTCAGTCTCATGAATTGATTCTTAGTATTACAAACTACTATAATCAGACAACCCGTCAATAGATAAATGATATAAAGGGAATGTGAAAGTGGACTTATCTCCAGTTGTAGTGGCCCAAACATTCAAAATTCCTCAATTTGATTAGGTAGTGATGACTGGAGAAGAGGATGCATTTGCATAGTATTTGCAAAGGGAAGTAAAGAGAAAGGAACATTTGAACACATTGGTTGAGGGAACCCAGGAAGTGTGGAAACACAATAATGGATAGGAATCACAGAAATGAGTTCAAAGTAGTTATGCAAGGCACAACAATTATGTTGAACAAAGAATTTGGAAAGGAGTCCAAGTAATATAATATGTGGATGTACTATTACATCGTTGTTATCCTCAAAGGAGGAGATTAATTTAACAAACCACAATTCATATTAGACAAACTTCATGAATAGGTATGCCAAGTGAACGACACCAAGAACTTATATAGGGCTTCTAATGTGTTATGGTTGATTTTCTAGGTTAGAGTACATCATGTGGGGTTAAATACTAAAGGAAGAATGGTAGAAACCCTTGGAACATAAGCACTAAGCGATTACTACTATTGGCTACAAATCAAGTAAACAAACACTTGTTTAGAAGGGTGAATGAAGCATTTAATTATTAGATTATTAATAGGTTGACTACGGATGTAGGGTACAAAATGCCAAAGGATGATACGACCTTGTGTTAGAATAAATTTAGAATAACTGAGAGGGGAGGGGTGAATCAGTTATCCTCAGGTCTAGATGTACCAAATAAAACTTTCTGTATTTCAGATCTACTCGACAGCAGTAGCATAAATCAGCAACTTTAATCATGCAGTTTACTGTCCATTGAAATTAGCTTGTAGAAACATAACAGTAAAACAAACCATAAGCCTTCACACAATTCGACACAAGTATTTAACGTGGAAACACAATATGGGAAAAACCTCCAGTAACATGCTACCAATTTTTCACTCTTCTGAAGTGAGCTCTGTGAGGAGCCAACCCTGTTAAAGGTTACAATAACACACTGCTAGGTGTGACCTGGTTAAAGGATTTAATCGCCGTGTCAGGAGTGGCCTTGTTAGAGGACATAGAACATTCTACCTGAATGTCACCTTGCTAGAGGATTTATACAAATGACTATTAGGTCAACACTGTTAAAGGATTTTAACTGATACAATGGTTACAAAGTAATCAGCAATTGTGATCTGATACATACAACTTTGCAAATTCATATCCAATTATAGCTCTGATGTTAAATTACTGGATAGCCTGCATTGTCATTTCAACCTTTTGATCTGCTTGGAAATCCGTCAAGCAATCACACATGCAACTCTCTGCTTCTGTATTCAGCCTTCTCTACTAGATCATGCCAAACAGTAAATCAACTATGCAATCCTTTTGCATGCATACATGTACTTCACATTCAGCAGCACACTTCAGCATCCTGAATGAATAACCTCTTAAGGTTATCATAAAGTTCTCTATCTAGGTCAGATAAATCTTTTGTCATTTAAACAAGATCGTAGATCTTAGGTTAGGTCAAATCCAATAGATCATTCCATCTTTGCATTACATTTACTTCTCCAAAGTAGTCTCTAATTAAATCTTGAAACCATGCATTAATTACAGCTACCCATACATTAAATGACGTGGATCAATCTTTAATTAACATTACATATCCCAATAAAATTAACTAAGTCGGCCAGAGATCTCAAATCTCATCATTAATCCAATTACTGTAAGTCAGCCAACATCAT
>MU226709.1:2517155-2555306 GCA_018584345.1 Thuja plicata | reverse complement strand
TAGAACTAGAAGACTTTTGGGTAGGAATGCAGGACAATTTTGAGGCAAGAAAAAGGAGATATCGTAGATTAATTGCATTCCACATGAAGGCTTCTAGCATAAGGATAGATATTCCTTCAAGCTTCTTTGATGATGGAGAAATTCTAGATTCTTTATACAAAGCACATAAAGTTGTTAAGAGTCCCCTCTCCCCAATAAGTTGGTTCTGAAAATCTAGGAGATTAACATTGATATTGTAATGGCTGAAGTCATTCATAGCAACCATCAATGGATAAACCTCAGGTTACCTAAGGTTGTAGGAAATCTAAGGAGCAAGCAGAAGGGTATCGATAATCGTCAACCAAATGCCACCAAATAATACCATATAAAGAAAGACAAGGGTGAAAAAAGGGATGATCAAGCAAGAAACAAGCTCCTAAAGAAGCAATGCCAACAATTGTCGTAATGAAATAATTGGATAAGAAAATAGTGGAGTGTTGAATTCTGAAAGACAGTTACTCATTTGGGTGTTATTATAGGACTATCAACAGTTTCAAAAGCAATAGTAGCACCACCAAGAATAGCAATGGGGATGAATTCTATGTTATATTGTGTTGACTGATCAGGAAAAGTATTATCCAGAAAAGTGTTTTACACTTTCTGCAATGTGTGTGGTTCGGGGCCGACATGTTGTAACCCTAAAGTGGCATAAGGATTGTATAAATCGGCTTAGGGTTAGGGTTTTACATAATGTAATTTTGTTTCTTCTTACAGCGGTATTGAGTTGTAAGGGATTGTGTATTGCAATCAGGTTGTAATCACTAGATAATAGAAAGATTGGACTAGTTGTTTGGTGGACGTAGCCTAGGGATTGGGTGAACCACGTTAAATCTTTGTGTATTGTGTTCTCTTCTATTTTGGTCTTATATTTTCTTATATTGGTTATATTTCTGCAAGTAATTGTTAGATTTTTGTCGAGTTAATCCTAACATTCTAGAGGAGTGAAGTCAAGATGGGAATAGGATAAGTTAATCAAGGAACATGAAGAGAAAGAAAGGAAAAGAAAAGAAGATGTTGATAGAATACAATCAGAGGAGTTAGAAAGAAAGAAAAAAAAAGGAAGAGGCAAACAAATTACAATTTAAGTAATTGGAGAGCAAGGAGGGATTATTAGAAAGGTTGCAATTCGAAGAACAAGAAAGTAAAAGAAAAAAAGAAATGGAGAAGTTGCAACAAGAGGAATAAAGGATAAAGGAAAAAGATGAAGATTTAGCTAAGACTCATGCAGTGGCAGATAAACTGGCCAAGTCAAAAGAATATGTATCCATGTCACCTCCAAGCAACCCAGCCCCAAGAAATCTAGGGGTAAATACAAATCAGATGACTACTAGGACAACACAAGAACATGTCATAATAACAAGGGGAGCACCCTCTATAGAAGGTAGAAGCTCCTGAGAAGTCAATGAGAGCCTTGACCTTGTATGCCACATCCTTGAATATCCAAGGAGAAATGGTAGCAGACATTGTTGCTCTACAACAGATAAGGATGGGGCAAACATAACCCCAACTAATTATCAAGTGAACCAAAAAAATTTAGATTATTTTAAGTAATTCGTTTAAGGCATATAGAGATGCACCAACCACAAAAGCATAAATGAATGCAGATAATTGTTTAACAAGGTGTATCCAAAACTCATTGTTAAACAAGGACTAAATACACCTACCATGACAAGCAATTGGCAAGCCTATTGAAATAGGGTATGGAGTGTCATAGAATATTTTGATGAATTAATAAAGAATTCATACCTAGAAAGATAAATTACATCCTAGATGTTTTGGTTGTAGCTATGAGTACCCTTGAGCCAATGGTAAAGTCTAAGCTAAGGTAGTTTTCATTAGAACTAGTTCCCACACCTACTATCCCAGACAACATCACCAACATCCAAGTTTTTGAAGATAATAAACGCATTCTCTCTTCTTGCCAAATGTGGGATTTTTTGAGGGGCAAATCATTGACGAAGTAGAGAGGGGTGCCCTTGAGGAGAGGGAAGATGTAAATGGAGTGTTCAACCTCATCACTAATACTATTCCCAAAGGGATGAGGGTGCTTGAAATAATTTTTAATTTTAAACCTGTTGGTGCTATTTCCTGTTTAGGGTGTGTCTTGTAAAATTTTGAGGTCCCCTGTCATTCATGTTGTCCAAAGGTTTAAAATCATGGTTAAAATTTGTTCTCATGCCACTGCAAATTCTGTTCTAACCCTTGACCTAGTTGAAAATGTTGAAAAAACCCTTGTTTCATGTCTCCTAGTGTAATTTTGGTCATAAAAACCCTAAGTGTTGAAATGTCTTCTAATTTCACATTACCTTTTTCACTTAAGTCATGTCTCGAATGGATTTGTTTTAAAAGTGGTCATGTGTATTAAAGTTGTCACTCCTAACACCGGGGTCTCACATTATTCCCAAACTCCAAAGTCCGCTAAGGTTTTAATTAAATTCATTATATGTTGAGCACTTTTGTTTTGATCTGACGGATCACTTAATGGCTTAATCTCCAAAATGCACGACATCTATCGCTTAAGCGATTAAGTCTGAGCGACATGTGTCCTTGGAAGAAATGTGGGTCCTGTCACAGACAACATAAAGGTGACTAAAGTTCGAAAAGATCTAACGGTGGACTTAATTGCTTATCTCCAAGATGCTTGACATCTATCAGTTAAACCATTAAGTGGTGTTGACATCTGGCAGTTAGAAGACCCAGATATTCAGAGCTGGCGATGATTAAAGTACATTTAACTTGTTTTTCATCCGACGGTCGGCTTAATGGCTTAACTTCAAAGTAATCGAGATCTAACGCTTAAGCAATTAAGCAGTGTTGACGCATGTCAAGATGATGACGTGTAGTCCACTAAAGGTGAAGCTGGCCGCAGGATAAAGTTTGGAGAAGTTTGAAAAGATCTGACGGCTCACTTGATGACTTAAGGAAAAATTGATCGACATCTATCGCTTAAGCGATTAAGCCGTGATGCCACGTGTCCTAGGTGGGTCCGACTGAGGTCGTAAGGGTCCTGTACAGTGTAGTTATCGTGTTAAAGGCATGGCATGTCAGAAAGAATCAACGGCCGACTTAATTGCTTAGAAGGCAAACTGATCAAGATCTAATGGGTAAGCGATTAAGTTTGAGCGATGCGTGGCATAAAAGGTGGGTCTAGTACAGCGCGGAAGTCATGTTAATGAGGATGCAAGTGTAAACAGATCGAACGGTTTGCTTAATCACTTAGAGGTAAAGTAAATGAAATCTAATGGACAAGCAATCAAGTGGTGCCGACACGTGTCCTGGGTGAATAGTTATTTCTAGGAAAAGAAGAGAACCGTCAGATGAAAGAGATGTTTAAAATCTACGGCCAAAATTCAAAGTTATTAAAATAAGTTTCAGTGAGTCGTTAAGCCGCGAATTTGAAGCAGGAAAATTGATTGCAAAACGTGTGGCCACTCCAGTTGAATTCAATACGAATGACTGATTTGATTGAAGCCGTAAAACTGGTTAATTCGACTTGAAGCCGCACTAATTTACCAAAGTCATTCGAGCAAAGAACAAAATTGCAGAGATATTCAGCTCCTCGCGAAAAAATTGCAAAACGAATAAGTCTTCTCTAATTCATAAAAATTCAGGTTCCTAGTAAGATTTGCAGTTCAAAAGGCTTTCAGAATTATCGTTTCAAAATCTGAATTTCATCTCAGCAAAAAGCCTTAGGTTTAGAATGGCCCCTAGGATTGAACTTTCAGGAGAAGTAGATTACCAGAAGAGAAATGTTAGGGAGGATCTGTTGCAACAATTAAAAGGGTCTGCGGGTGATGCAACCCAGATCAAGAGAATAGTTCCATCACATCCCCGTTTCAAAATAGGAGAAGGCTTGTATGACTCGGGTAGATGGGCTAAAGATGTTAAAACTAGTCTGAATGGTTTAACTCTGTTTAGAACTGCATATAGCCAAAGAAGCGCTCCTACCCCAGATTGTAACATATGGGACTTGGATGTAGGAAAGTTGATAGTACCTGGGGTATTCATGGATACAGATTTGTTCACTCTGATTGCCAACACTTATGACAAAGTATCCAGGGTTGTTAGGGATACACAGGGAAATGTGTTGTTGACTGTCTTAGCTGAGGAAATTAGAAGAATTTTCAAGTTGAGTGATACCTCAATACAAATGGATGATATTGACTTTGAATACTTTAAGGAAGTATATCAGACCCAGAGGGAGTATTACAGAAATGAGGCCTTGAAAAGATACTTTAACAAGATAGGGGACTTGATTGTAGTAGGGCCTAACACACCAGAACTGCTTAAATTGGATTATTGCAATGGCAAAGCCAAGAAAATGTATAGTGCCATGTGCCAGGTTCTAGGAGAAGATGAAGAAGTAACAATGCTTGTTCATATAATGCTCATGGTGGTTCAAATTCTACATCCCCACATATCAGTAGTTTTTGACTATGCCTCTTACATTGCCCAACAAATGCATGAACATTTGGCAGGTATCTAAGACAGCAACATACTTAAGCCAATGGGATGGTATTCCCTTATGATGCACATGTTTTTGTTTAATAATGTTGACTTCTTTGAGGAAGAGATGGTCCTGACTAAGTTCCAAGGTGATGAAGATTTGCTTGTTCAGATGTGGAGTGTCGATCTGTCATGGGATAGAAAAGAAGCCAGTTATGTATACTTTGACAAGGTTTTTGCCACTAGGCTTAGGTCATTGTTGTGCAATCAGAATGTCAGGATCCATACAGACATGATGAGGTTGCTAAGACCCATGGAGTTTGCCCCAGAGTTAAACATTGCTCACAATTGGGGAGATTTGATTTTATACCATGTTTCTACAGTGATAAGGGTTTATGGATTCAGGGGAACCCCCAATGTTCTGCCCTACAGAGTGCCTTTAAAGATTGGAATTGCAGAGGTTTTGAGACAACTGGGTGGATTACAGGAGGAAGCCCTAACAGGCAAAATGAAGGGAAGCATTTTCCCTACTCTCACAAGAGCCCATCATTTCATCATAGTAAAGGGTGGGTGGGCATAGTTTGATAAATATTTTGAACCCTACCACTTAGCAACATTTGTATCCAGGTGTGCAGATAATGAGGATTTTATAATGGGCATGTTCAGGAAAAGAACCAAGTGCTTAACATTAGAGCACCAGTTTAATTTCCCTGAGGATATTGTTAGAAATGTTTTTGATCTAGGTGACCAGGAGGTCAGGAAAGAGAAATGACTGGTGTACAAGAAGTCTTTGGACTTTGTACACAATTTTGATAAATCTTATGAGCCTTTGAAGGAATTCTTCCCTTGGGCCAAGAAGATTGAGTCCCTAATGACTTTATTCGAGGGAAACATACAGACCCTCAGTGAGAAGAAATAGAGGATAATGGAAGCTAAGCTAGAAAAGGTTCATGCTATCTTGAGCAAACTTTCACAAGGAAGAGTAGTCCCACTAGGGAATTATGTGGTGTACAAGAGGAGAGGGTACACTACTATCATGCCCAAAGTCGATAAACCTTTTGAGCATAAAGGAAAGAGGCCAGCAAGTACTAGTACCCAAGAAATGCCCTCTCCCAAAAAACAAAAGGTGGAGGGAAAAGAGCAAGAGAGTGAGTTGTACTCTCCCTCCCAGTCCCCTATGCATTTTGATGACCAAGCCATTGTTGAGCAATTGGTTCAAATGAGGAACACTGGTGAAGTTTTTGTTACTGCCCAAGAATTACAAGGAGTGCCAGAGGCACCTAGACATACAACTATTGATCTCACAGTGGCAGAATTCACAAGTAAAGAATTAGATCCTGTAACTAAGCAGGCCAGTGAGGAGTTCTTGTCAAATGACAACTTTGTCAAAACTAGGGCCTTCATTCAGTTTCTGTGGAGAACTCACATTGATGAATTCAAAAATAAATGCCAAAGGTTGCAAGAAGCTCAACCAAATTATGCTAAAGATGATATAGAAAAAGAGGTCAAGCAAAAGCTAATGTCTAAATTCGACAAAATCACCCCTAAAGAGGGTAGAGAATTGGTCAAGAAACAGGGAATCCTTATCTTGCCTCAGTGGGACTTGGCTGATGCAGTAGTTTTTTATGTTGTTAGAAAGGAGTCAAAACCATTAAGCACTGCTGGAACATCAATTGGGCCCAGTTTAGTTAAAATCATGTAGCCCTAGCAATCTGGGCCTTGAAGAAGAAGGACAAGAGAAGAGTGAAAGAAGATGATAAAATTGAGGATGCAGGAAGCCTCATTGTCAAAAGAGTTTTTGATACCTCAGGCACTGAGGCGGCAAACCTTGTCCTTCAAACAGCTAATCTGAGCCTGAGGGTGGCTGAAAAGGAGAAAGAGGCTTATAATAGCCTAAATAAAAAATATGAATTTGTATTGAAAGCATACAATGAGGAAAGGGTTAAATCCCTGCAAAAGGATAACAAATAGCAATTTTGGAGGGGAGGGAGACAATTCAAATAATGCCCCAGGTGATGATTTCTCAGGAACCTCACCAGCCCTCATCATCCAGCCCATTTGTGACTTACCCCCCATCCCATGCACCAATAAGCCGTACTACCCAAGCGATCATTGATGTTAAGAAAGCAGAGTTAGAGGCTGAGAAGAACAGGTTGGTCATTGAAAGATCAAGGTTGGAAGAAGAAGATAAAAAGGATCTTGAGGAATCCCCTGCATATAAAGAAGCTGAAGAATTGGTGAAGCAGAGGCGTTCTAATAAGATATACTTTAACCTCAAGAGGTGTGTCGGTGAAGTCAATCTTGCTAATCTTTATTTGATGGGAAGGAAAATTGTCAGCATAATAAGCAAGCATGATGAAGATAAAGAGCGTTGGGGCTTAATAATTGACAGTTGGAAAGGGAAGAAAGCCCATGTAAAATCATTATATTCTTCCTCAAAGGAGCAGAATAATATTGACATCATCTTGACAAGGACTTACAAATGCCTTAAACTGATGACTGACCTAGACACCAAGAAAAATGTGGACATCAAAAAGGTAGAAACCTTGAGAGGAGAATTTTCTAGAGACAACTATGATATGTTCCCTAACATGTTCAAAAAGGATGGAGACATAAAAAATGAAGCCCTATGGCTAAGGCAGCTGAATGAAACATTAACCAATAGGACAAACAGCATTGTCACATTGGAAAACACAGGTTGGTTTGTATTAACCATTGACATTCTCAACAAGGCCAGGGCATTTTTTGAATCTTGGGAATCAGAGATTGAGAAGGCCAGTGTTGATTGGGAGGAGTTCAACAGCCAAAAGGATGAGGTTCTCAGCTTCAGTTGGCCGAATGATGAGGTGTTTACCACCTGGGTAAGCAAGTATGGTATAGTCACTCCAATAAAAGAAAGTAGTAATGTAGGAGTGATAGCGAGCACCAGTGATGCCTACCAGTTTAAAGAAAGGCAAGTACATGATTTTGCATCAATGAAGATAACAAATCCCAGATGATGAGGACCTAACAACTTCAAGGCAGTTGCAAGCATTCAGGCAGTCATCAGACAAAAGGCTATGTAACTTGTAACAAAGAATGGTTATTCTTTCCGCCTGATATTTTGTCATATCTGAGAGATGTAAATTTTGTCCTATAGCTTAGTCATCTGAAGCTTGTTGCATCCTTATTTTCTAAAAGGATTCCAAGATGACTAAGGCTATCTATAAGTAGCAAGTTGTATTATATTGTAAAGGATAGTAAAATCAAAACTGCAAAGCGGGCTTTTGAATGGTGTTTAGTTTTTCAAGTCTACAGTCAATCTGAATGTATTGAAATCAAAAGGTTATTAATAAAAATACAATGGAATTTCCAGTCTCAAATTGTTGATGTCTTCTTGCATTTTATTCAAATTTTGTATGTTTGATATGTAAGGCATGTTAAATGTATCAGTTGCAAGGTAATTGTCTTGCTATTTGTAAGTAGCCATCGAGGATGGTTTAAATCTTACAGATAGTTCCAGGGGGTTAGGGTTTGTGCAAGAATTTGATACAGGGATATGAGAGTGAGAGGATAGTTTGTAAGGCATGTTATCTGAGATCTTGTTGTATTAGATTAATTATCTTTGATGAATGTATGTTTTCATTGTGACTCTATGGCCCAATGGATTAGGCACTGGTCAAGTTCTGAATAGTAATATTATCATCAATCAATCAAATATTGAGAATCTTTACTTTCTGTTATCAAGATATGTGGATGTTTAGCTAATTGTATTGAGAAGTACAATTCATTTTGATGATTCCTTAGAGAGAGAATCAATAGGTTAACCTTCCTAGTTCCAAGAACTTAAAAAGAAGGATCATGAATCCTTGATCCACTGCTAGATTCTAAGTCACTTACTGAATCTGAAGATAGGTACACCCACCTGAGTTTGTGGAGCTCAAAGTGAAGAAGGATTATATCCTTGTTAATTAGCCTTGTTCATGTATGAATCTGAATTGGGAATTGAGGGTCAAGCATTTATTGCTATTTTAATTGATTCTAGAAGAAAAAGTGCTAACAAAACCCAGGGTCAAGGATAGAACACCACGTAATTCAGAAGGATGTAAATATGAAAAGATCAATCTTAGTATAGCCAAGAAAAGAATGTCCTTATCGGTAAGGCATGTACTCCTCTCAAGGAAGAGAAGATACCAGAGGTGATGAATGAGTATGCGAGTGTGATTGCATGGGGATATGAAGATCTCAAGACCTTTAATATTTCTAACATTACACAGACCATCCCCTTGATGTTGGACACCAATCCCTTCAAATAGAAACAATGTCTGATCAACCTAATCGTAGAACCCTTGATCTTCAAGGAGGTGCAAAAGTTTTTGTTAGCCAAAATCTTATTCCCTATTAGACATTAAACTCGAGTGGCAAATTTAGTGCCAACCTAGAAGAACAATTAAATAAGACTGTGTTGACTTCTGGAACCTGAATAGAGCACCTAACGAAGACAACTATTTGTTGCTCTCACTTGATGAGGTTTTGCAAATTGTCAACATATCTCAGATGATGTCATTCTTGGATGGTTATTATGGATATAACCAAATGATAGTGAAATATGAGGATAAAATAAAGACTACTTTTACCACAAAGTAGGGGGAATTTTCTTACAAGAGAATGCCAATTGGGTTGATCAATGCAGGAGCTACATTCTAGGGATAAATGGACACAACATTCAATGAGTTGATTGGGAAGTGTATAATTATCTACATGGATGACCTTATTGTATTTTCCAAGGACCACAAGGATCACCCATCCCATTTGCATAAAATATTTGAAAGATGTAGAAAGTATGGAATTTCCATTACTCCCAAGAAATGTGTGTTTAGGATATGAAAAGAAAATTACTAGATCAAGTAATATTTGAACGAGGCATCTCTATTGACCCAGACATGGTAGACACATTACTAAAATTATAGATGCCAAGTAGCAAGAAAGAAATGAGATCTTTCTCTAGGAAGATCAACTTTATCCGAAAATTCATAATTGGGTTCATAAAGATTGTCAAGCCATTCAATGAGACGATGAACAAAGAAGCAAAAATTGAATGGAGCTAGGAGGAAAAGGATGCATTTGCCTAAATCAAGAAATCTATCACTAAAGTACTTGTATTGACTAGCCCAGTCTATTCTTTGCCAATTCACATCTATTAATTTGTATCGATGCATTCATGTGAAACAATACTAACAATGCCAAGTTGAAATATGCACTTAAGGGAAATTTTACACAAGTTAAAGCCGCCCTCGAGAATTCCTCATATTACCTTCTTAATCGCTAGTACCTTGTTTTCCTTGTGTGCGTGCAAATTCTTATCTTGCAAATTATTAAAGAATTTGAAATCCAAGAGGACAATGTAGAGTTTCATCTCCTTAACTTGATTCGACTTGATCAGAGGAGGGACAATTCTTTACAACACTTTGTTAAACACCGAGCCATGGTCAAATGTTGGCTTGACAAAAGAGCTAAGATCAAAGACTTCAGAATCTCAAACCTAGTTTTGATGTGGGACAAAGCTTGAGAAAAGAAAGGAGACCACCAGAAGTTTAGCAACTTATGGTTAGGCCCTTACAAGATAGTTGAGATCCTTTGAGAGAATACTTTTTGAATGAATACCCTAATTGTAGAAGTTGTCTCGTTACCTATCAATGAACAACTCAGACATTACTTTGGTTAAAACAAAGTTAAATCTTGCCCATGTACCATAATAGTTTAGTTTGCTTGTTATTGTTGTCATTCTCTATAGCTTGCTTCCTTTTGGTTTGTTTTCTTATTTTTCTAGGAGCTCCTATTCTGTTATTTCAATTTGGGAAGATGAGTGTTCTTGCATAACATAATGTCTGTGTCAAGAAGACTAGCTTGATGCATTTTCTTAGTGTAACATACTTTTGCAAGTGGAATAATCAACAAAATGAACAGATGTAAGCTCAAAAAATGGATAGAAAACAAAGCCCTTCGGCTAAAAAGAACATCTTTCCTTGTAGAAGCATATTCAATGGTGTTTCGCAGATACATCCACTAGTTACCTTGCAATTTAACTATTACTTTTGCTCAATCGATACAACCCATTTTATCATGATTTTCAATTAGGTCAGTGAAATTCATCTCATTACTACAACAGTCTGAAATTAATTAAACAGCTATGTCCCTTCACCCCAAATGCATTTGTAGATGTTCTTACTAATTATTCCACCAATTATTTTGCTCTGGTTATGTATGGGAATTTCTTTTAACAAATTTTCTTGAGCATCACAATTCCCCTCCTGTCACCAAACAAAAAGGAAAACATTAGAACTGAAACTTCACGAGAATATCAAATCTTACTTTGAACATAATGAAGAGTTCCCAAGATTCTAATAAACAATATCATTTTCCAAAACTTCAGATCCCCACCACTTAATCATAATTGCAAGTACCCTACCCAAATCCATCAGGCAGCGGGCAAGGCTTCCTCAGGAGGAAAGGCAATTTAAGAGAAACAATGAAAAGCCTTGTGCTAAGATGTTTGGTCTCTCAGCAACAACAAAATTGTTGAAATACACACCCCAAATTGTGGTCAGGAAAACAGCTCATGTACAACAAAAACCTATAGAAAATTATATTATTGGCATTAATTGGAACTGGATTCAATAAAAAAGAATATAGAAAACTGAAAATTTATCATAATCATCTTAAAAAATAAAGGAAGAAGCAAGATCTGCAGGTGAAAAAAAACACAGGACAAGGAGAATGATGTTGAATATGGAAGGACATGCCTGGAGGAGGAAATCATAGATAACAAGACAAAAGCATCAGAAAGAAGATAGTGAGGAACACAAAATTAGTAAGTTGCCCTATGCAAAGATTAGACATGATAAATGGCCAAGACTAGAGATGGTATGGAATGTGATAGAATGTGTAGCAAAGAAAATAACCAAGGCATTAAAAAATCTTTAAGCGTGCAGTTCAAGGAGTTGAGTGTTATGGTCTCAACCAATAGTAAGAGCAATCAAATACTCAACAATAGGTTGATTGATTGCTCAAGGGAATACCATCAATTGTCGTAAAGTAAAAGCTGCGAGCTTGCAACTTGCAACTAAATGGGATGGCCATTTGAAGACCATCAATTGCTGAAGCTACTAACCAGGCATAGAAATCATACATATCAGTACATAATTTATAAAACTTATTGGAATGTTTTTGGTCAAGGAAAAATTTGTCTTGCCTTCAGCTTTTACTGTTTGTTCAGACTTTAGAATCCAGACTATCTATCATATGTACAAGTTTTTTATTAACTGACTCATTTAGATAAATTATGATTGATGTTACTAATCTGTCCCTTTCTCATTTAGGTGTTGTGATGAGAATACATACACAGCAGTGCAAATGATTCAAAACTGGCTTACCCTTACCCTGACCTGTGCAACTAAGGTTTGGTCCTGTACTTTTTTATTAGATTTGTATCTTGGTTGGTAATTGATTATGTTGGAACAAAACAGACAAAGTAGTGAAAGTAGCAATGTTATCATAGATAGGAGATCTAGATTCTGATTTACGATAAAGCATCCAAAATTTTGATCAGCTTTACTTCTTGAAGTTTAATTATTAGCATTTCTTAGGAGGAAAAAGGATTAAAAAATGTCTGAATGAAAAACTCACGAGACAAGAATAAGCTTGAGCAAGAGAAAGCACCGAAGGATAGTGATTCAACACTGCAAGAGCAACATCCTCTGTAACTTGCGGCACCTACATCAAAATATTTCGCCATGATATTTTATTCTGGAGAATACATAGCTGAAAACAGAATATGACTTTAATTTCCCATTTCCAAGTTAATACCTGCATTAACTGTACACCAAATACATCGCTAACAGTTTCCTTGTTAAGGTCACGACACTTGGTGACAAATTCATCGTAAGTCATACATGGCTTATCTGTTTCATTCCTACTCATGTGAGCTGCTATACTATAGTAATCCTCTATAGAAAGTGTCAGATAGCCATACTTTCTTACTGTGTCTGCTAGGTCCCGTGTTCTCTGAACATCAAATCCTTCAAGTATCTCTGTGGTGAAAGCCCTGCATATATATATATGCATTGTTTCAACATTAAAAAAGGTGCAGATTACGAACCACATAATTTAGATCTTCAGAAAATGATTATGTCACTAAATGAAATATGACATACGCAGATTTAATGCTCTCTGATGCATCTGTCAGGTTTGCATCTCCCTCAATCAGATAAATCAACCTTTGGAGTCCACACCTCTGTAGAAAAGAATTTTAATTGGTTCATCACATATAAGCATGTAAGAAATGCAATTTTACAATTTATGTCCATCTATTGTTATTTTCCTATTTCACTGAAAGTGCAACACTAAGAGAAGAAAAAAAGATATATCACATCTAGAAAGTAAAAATTTATAAATGTGTACTTCAGAAAGGGTGTGTATGTCTACATATCCCATTGAGTTTTCCATTGGTGCAATAAGGCAGTCGGTGTAAGAAAATAGTTCAACAAACAAAATTGCACCTAATGATCATCCAGTCAAATAATTAATCAAGTGTATGAATTGTTCATATGACTCACAATTTAAACACCCCTATACTCTCTTATCCTCTTGTGCCAAATACTGGAGGACATCTTACACGTTGTTCTATGTTTAGTTCATTCCTTTCTACAGTGAGCTAACAATCTCAAAATCACATCCAGTAATAAAAAATGAACCAATTAGTCTCGTGCGCATTTCCCCCAATGAAAGTACCCAGCTGTTGATTTGAGAAAAGCTTGATGTTTATTATGTTGAGAAAATTATCAGTTATTACAACATAGTAGGCATGCAGCATTAATATCTCTTTCATTGACCTAAAAATATACCCAAGAAAGTAATTTCAAAAAAACAATATAGTGATTTTCTCAACCTCTACAAGCAGTTACTGAGTTTTGATTTAGAAAACCCTTGAAACATAGTTGCATAAAACTTTCAGAAAGTGGGGACATGGGGGAGAGCCATCTTTCAACAAATGAAAATTTTCAGTAAACTTCAGGGGTGATGCAAGCACTAAAACCAATAGAAAAAATATTTCTAAATAACCAAAACACAAAAAAAAAGAATTATGGAAGAATCATCCCATCGGCATGAAACTAGCATATCACATTCTCTTGTACAATCCCAGTCTACATCAAGAAATTTATGCCTACATTTACAACTGCCCCATGTCATTTCCCCATATTTTGCTAATGCTGTCATGTTTCAAAATGTCCATTCCATAGTCCTCTGTCTTCTCTCACCCAAATTTTGTGTCTGCGCTCCCACCTTCTTTTCCCTTGTGTCTTTATTAGGCTTTCAAAGTCCCTATGTGTTGGGGTATGCCATTTCTTCCAAGTGTCTATCAATCATTGGAGTTTTCCAGTTCCTCCTTCTGGCATGGGTTCCCACCTTGATCAGATTTCCCTAAGTCCCTTCTGCACCAAATTGTTGAACTTGCCATTCTTGTCGTGCCTTTATTTCCCTCCCATCAAAGTGTTGAACATGCCTTTCCTTCCCTTTCCATTAATATGCTAGTCCCCAATTACACTTTTCATACTAAACCTACCAATAGCTTCTTTCATCTCATCAAAGCTAAACTTCTGCTCATAGTTCACAGATTCGGACTAGAGGAGTTCTCGGCAAGCTCAAATCTTTTGACTTGGGAAATACTCAGCAACTTAGAAAGTTATGAAAATTAAAACTTCTTAAAGAAAATATTTTTTGTTTGCAAAATTCACTTACAAAATGTATTAAACTAAAATTTGACATCGTGAAGGAGAAAATGCATGGTTTTAAAGCAAAAAACATGTGAGAAATGCACATTAACCAACGTTTTACCTGCACAGGCACGTTTACCCCTTTATCTACGTCTTTAAAAACTGACCTAGCAAAAAAAAATAGAGTACTCAACAACTCGAACAGTACTCGGACAGTTTGCAAACCATGCTTCGCATCCACCTACCTTAGGTATGAATCCCTTCTCATCACCAACCTCTAAACTCCAAAACTCGTGCCTTCCACATTGCTCATCCCAACTACCACCAACACTTCAAAGCACCTTTTTAAATTGTCCACCAAACCTACCACCAACATGTTAAAAGAACCTTTAAGGCTTGAGTTTGGCATCATGGCTTTCAAAAATAGGATTCATTTGCCAAAAACATTATGTTATCCAAGGGGCGTGGATCTACACTTACTTCATACTATTAAGCAAACAAATATACTGGGGTGGCGGGGGGAGAGGGGGTGTCAAGGGTGAATCAGCATATGCCAATTCCAAATTAAATATCATTAATAACTTCTCCAAGCATCACAGAAATAGCTAAGCATCACAGAAATAACTAAGCTAGAAGCAAGCACACACCAACACAAAGAACACCATATTTACATGGAAAACTAGAAGGGAAAAACCACAGTGAGAACAACTGCTTGGACATAATGGTCAAATCTAACCTCACAAAAGTTATTAAATTACTTGCAATAATCAATAGGCAGCAACCTATTGAAGACACCAAACTCTAAATTCATTTGCAGGCAGCAACCTGTCAAAGACACCAAACTCTTAATTCATTTGCACGCACCAACCTATAGGTTTACCGTTTTACCAATCCCCTAATACAAGAGCTGAGCACCAACTCAGATGATGAGGCACCAACCTCAATTACAACGATGTATAGGAAAGATGTGTCATGTGGACCTTCAACGCTGAATTTTCAGCATCTCCTTGATCTGATCAACATATGAGCATCCTCACAATGTGGATAAGATCTTCAACTTGATTCACATACTTCAATTCATCTCTGCTAAAGACAACTTGCACAACTTTTCTCGCCTACACTAACTACAACAAATTGGAATAATCAAGATCAACAATATATATGCATCACAGGACTAATTACATTTACATGTCAACCTAGAACATAATTACAATATCCACAAAACAGCCACAAACAAAATCCTTCATTCAGTCACCATGAAATGTGTAGTCTGCTCAATCCAAAAGCCAACACGCTACACCAAGAATGGGAACACACTATGTGTTACGCAACATATACACAACTAGTCCCAAACTATCTTTGCACACTTCCTCTAGTTGGCATACATTACAATCCACTAGCACATTCATCCATCTAATATTGTGATCACTATATCATCTCTAACTCTCTGGTCGCTTGACCGATTCCTCTGAAAAATCTAGCTTCATATGTGATTTTACTCTATTTCCAAAACACAAGCCATAACTCTCTAACGCAATAGAATGCGGAGCCAAACACTATGACAATGCAATTGAGTGCATACACTAGTTCTGAGCAAAAAACCTCAAAAACCTAGAACAGATACTTCCAGATGAGCATACATGCTAGGCACTCAAGAAATATTTATACCAGACCATAATGAAAAAATTAACACAGTTATCAAACATACTTGACTCTATCATTTTGATGTTTTGCTTATCATGTCAAAAGTAAATAAACTTACAACACTTTCCCGGATACTTTAACATCAATGACAACACTAGCTGCACCTTTGACATCAACAACACTAAGCTCAACAAATAGTAAAAAACCAGACGTTCAGTATTTGCATCCTTAGTCTCCATTAATGCAATAATCAGACTTTGAGTTGCAAGTCCTTGCACCATTTGTTCTAAGGTTGTTGTACATTGCATCTCCTTCTATACCTCTCCAATACAATTATATGCATCAGGGCTTGATTTTTTTGTGCAATCCAAAGGAAAACAGAACCAAAAAAGCATAGGCATTCCCATTTGCATACCTCTCTAGTGATTGTCGATACTAACGCCAAGATTGATCTTCTTGTAAGAGGTATGAATGATTTGAAGCTTGAACAAAGATGACATCTATGAAAAATATTCAAAAAAAGGAAAACACCTAACTAGAAATTGTTGCAAGCACGCATGTATGAATATTTAAATTTATGGATAAAAACTTGCAAATTTGTGGGAGGTTGAAGGACAAAATCCTAATCAAGCACCAAAGGACAAAAACCATCTTGGCCGAAAATACAATCACTCAAAGGTCGTGTTGTAAATTTCAAAGTGGCAATTGTCAACAAGGTTGAGCTAGACCAAAGCGCAAAAAGGTTGTGAATGAATACACAATCAATTAGAGCTGTTGCAGCAACATTTGTAATGTTTACAAATCTAGTGAATGTAAGAGTAGTGAAAACAAAAAATTATGGCAAACAAGGAAAATGAATCTAACACAAGAGAGAGCCTAGACGTTCAAATGGAAAGAAAGTTTGATATGATATTGGACACATTGACACAAATGCTGCACAAAATGGATGATAACATGAAAGTACACAAACCATAGAATGGTGAAGTCAACTATTCTGAGGCTAGCCATACTGTCACTCCCACCAACACTGGGAAGAATTTAAGTTCAACATTAATCTCATCTCATCAAATTTGAATTCAACTTTCAAATGCACTTAAAGCCCTTTCTGACAATGACGGAAATTCTGAGTTTCCTGACCCGAATTTCGGCTGTTTCAATCTTTTCAAGTCATAATCACCTTCAGAGTTTTACAAAATTGGTATATACTTGTAACCTAGAGTTCTTACACTTGGCTCCTTCTTACAACCTGAGTTTAAACATTCGAATAACTTAAGCTTAAGGCTTCCAGATCTGATTATGAACCATATGGCTTGTGTTTTGATCAAAACAAAGAGCTTTAGCAAGGGGTGGAAATGTCATGTCCATGTGGCAAGGGGCTTATAGAGATTTTCGGAAATGTGTGCCTTACGTGTCAAGTGAGCTTGAGGTAACTCGGAATTCTAATGCTTATGTGGTAGGGTTCCAAGATGACTTTCGAAAATCAAAGGGTTATGTGTCAAGGTATTTTGGAATTCACATGCTTATGTGTCAAGTCAGAATTTCAAACTTCAAGTGGCAAGGTTAGATTGGAAATCTAAGGCTCATGTGTTAGGTTGATTTTGGAATTCATGAGGCTATATGGCAAATGTCATTTGAAGACCTTCGGATTTAACATGGTTATGTCGCAAGTAAACAAGGCAAATCAGAAATCTCATGAAGATGTGTCAAATGGCATTTAAAGACATTCAGACTTAGCATGGTTATGTGGCAAGAACATCAAATTTGACAAAGGGATGTGGCAAGGTTATGTGACAAAGTCATTTGCGGAAACTTAGGTTGCAAAACTTTAAAGCTGAGGAACTTAAGCTACTAAATGAAAAAGGGAAAAACCCCAAAGTATTGAAGAAATAGACAATTCCAACAAATGAAAAATCTTGAGGCACCTTTGCTAAGCTCTCTGGCACCCCCAAGTACCACCCATTTCAAATTTATGGAGTTTTATAAGGGCAAGTTAATTTAATCAATGATTAAAGAGCAAAGTTGCATGGACATGGATATGGATACAAAATTTAACACAATTTTCTAAGTTATTTGATGAGATTTTCATTATTTCAAAAGCAATAGACACATAAATAATTATAAGTTAATTTAACACTTTAGAATATGCAAAAGTAGTAGAGTTGCATTGGAAGATAACCCAAAAAATGGGTCACTAAAATAGAAAAACATTTCATTTGGTGTAGGCTTTGTTTATGCCAACAAAATTCAAAAAAACATGCACGAATGAAGTTTTTTAAATTAAATTTGGGAAAATTTACGTCAAATTTTAAAAAAATTCAAATAAGATAGTATTCAACACGTTTGGATAATCATGTTTTTTTGGGCACACATGGGTACTATATCCAACGTGTATCTGGGCCGTATCAGAAACGTATCCAAATCGCATACGGGGATAGGTGTGCCCAAGGAGGGACAAAGGAGTTTCCGGCTACTGGCTTAAAGAGATGCACATAATTTCACAAATGAAGTAATTTCACAAATGAGGAGGGATTATATATACAAGATTTTGAGGGATTCAATGTAATGGTCACTGAAAACTATATATCTAATGCCCCAGGAAGATCTCTCAACTAAATTTGACTCTAGGAGATTACAACATGAAAGAAGATTTTTGCATGATCAATATAGGAGACACTAACATGTTTTAGGTGTTAAATGGTTGCACAAACTAGGGGAGATAACACAAAACTTCTACACCAGCTAATTAAAGATATGAAGAAAAGCAAGTAATACTTCATGGAATGACCAATGGGTAGCCAAGAATTTTATCAGCAAAAATGGACTATCTTCAATCATGGACGAGTAGATTTTCAAGCAACTAACTATCTCAAAGGATCAAAGGCATGCCACATAGAGATGTAACATATCTTGCATAAGCACAACAAAGTTTTCAATGACATTCCGCTTAGGAAACAACTTGACAAAGGCTTTGAACAAGTTCTTGAATTAGAGGAAGGCACTAAGCCCATCATTACCACCACTTACCGTAATTCTTTAAGGCATAAAAAGGATATTGAGAAGGCAATATAACAACTATTAAACATGTGGAACATCTAACTAAACTTGAGTCTTCTTGTGTCATCTATAGTCAGTTTGTTAAAGAGCACATGGTAATACTCGTGGAGTGGGGGCAAATAGGGGAGGGGTGAATAAGTATTAGGACAAATTTTAACACTTGTTTCAAATCTGCAAATATCGCTTCAAAAACAACCAAGCAAACAACGCATGCAAGAACACTAAAAAAAATACTTGGAAAACCCCTGAGGGAAAAAACCCCAACACAATATTTCTTTTATTAACTTCTTACACACTATAGACAACAACCCACATAAGACACCGATCTTACAAACATGCACTCCAACTCACTAGAAGCAGCAACTTCAGTATGAGACACCAACCTCCAATAAACTTTGCTCGAAAAAACTTCTTTGTACTCTGCTCAAAAAAACTTCTCTGTATTCTGCTAAATAAGCATAAATCTGCACCACCTCTTTTTTTTCTCAATCAAACTTTATCTCTGGTTTTCAAATCACTAAAAATCATCTTCATAAATTGCACTTTCCTTTCTTATTTCATTAATATCATAAAACTCTTCCAGAATAGAAACTCTGAAAAATGGTGATGTTGTTTGGATTCTCAAAATAGAAAATTTCTATAATATCTTAACGCCTAAATCTGATCACGAAACCTTATCGAATCTGCATAAAAGCTTTCCTTTAATGTCACATAATATTTATTTTTGCCACATAAAATCTTTCTTTTTGTGTCACATAAAATCTTTATTTTTGTGTCACATTAAATCTTTCTTTTTATGACACTTCAATCTTTCTTTATATTATGCTTCAATAGATGAAAGTTTAATAGTGTGCTGTAATTTGATTTGCCAAGAAATAGCTCCAGAACCAAGTGAGAACACATATCCAATAGTTGAGCGATGATCATCAACAAAACTTGCCCAATCTACATTTGTGTAACTATGCAAGTGAAATTCATCTATGTTGATACAATATACCAAAGTCGGCAGTACGTTTGATACATTTCAAAAATCACTTTGTTGCAAGCCAATGCTCAGTTTTCAAATTGGACATGAATTGAGATAGATAGTTGACTATGAAACATAGATCTGGCGCAGTAGTAGTAAGATAGATCAAACTACCTACTAGTTGTCTATAAACGGTGTCATCAACTAGAGAGGAATCTAAATGGGTTGACAACTTCAACCCAACTTCCATATGTGTAGAAGGAGGATTACAATCAAGCATCTGAAAATTCTCCAAAAATGTTTTGGCATACTTGACTTGAGAAATGAAAACTATACAACTGCTCTGCCAGAACTCTACACCTAGACAAGAATGAAGAAGCCCAAGGTCTGCCATTTCAAATACAGAACGAAGATCATTCTTAACCTTTTGAAAAAGTTGAGCTCCACTACCTGTGATGAGTAAGTCATCCACATATATAATGAGAATACCAATGTCCTCAAAAGAAAGTTGTGCATAGAGATTACAATCAGAAGGACTTTTGCTAAAAACAAAATTTCTAAGATGAGTGTCAATCGTAAAATACCAAGCTCTAGGAGTTTGCTTTAGTCCATACAAAGACTTGATTAACCTACAAACAAGATGTTCCTTCCCTGCTACTCGAAACCCATCTGGTTGGACCCTGTATATTAAATAATGTAATGTTTCTTTTATTGTTATCTTAGTTTAGGTAGTTTCTATTTCCAAAATTTGTTTATATTTTTTCTTTTAGAAAAAATTGTAAACTAATTGCCTCGATATCAAAAACTTTGTTTTCATTATTGAATATACAATTACCATTATATGGTATCAAAGCGGGTCGATGGGACTTTTTCGAGTTTGGCAATTTTTTTTAAATAAAAGATTCATAGCCCTTTTCCTGGAATTTTTTCCAAAAAAAAATTTAATCATATTTTTATGTAAAAAGATAGTTTACAAATTCCAAGGGTTCTCTGCTCGATTTTTCCAAAAAAATTCAAGCTTCTTTTTTGTGGTATTTTTTCGAGGGTTTTTCTTCTCCTAAAAATCAAAGGTCGTTCTTTTGAATGCATCTTTCTTTTTCTGCCATCACGCAACCCGCACGACCTACTACTGAGGTTTCGTTCAATTCAAGGTTTAACCCATGTTCGAGCTTTGAGTGTCGTCTTTTCCTCCTCAGCTGCCATTTTCTTGTGGCGACGACTCTGCACGTTTTTCTCAGTTGTTTACAACTCACATTAATTATACATGAGCCCATGGAAGTTTTTTTCCAAACCTCACGTTCGTACTTTCTCTATATGCAAAAGGGTTTTCTTCTGCATTACGACTTGAGGTTCACTCACGTTTTGACGGGGTCTGCAATTGCCTTTTTGAGGGTTTCGGCTTCCATTTATGTTCTCAATGCCACCAAGCAAGGAAGACTCAAGCACTATTTCTTGCTATTTGGTGATCAAAAAGTTTTGACCGACCTAGGACTTTTTATGCAAAATCTGTGCAGAACAATGCATTTTTTGTCAACTGGCATTTGGGATAAATATGGTTTTTTTCCATAAAAAATTTATTGTTGGTTTTTACAATTTTTTCCCCAAAAAAATTATTTTGTTGGGTATTATAATATTTTTCGCCAAAAACATTATCCTAAGGTTTGATAATTGTTCCTCAAAAACTACATCTGTGTTTTGTGCGATTTTTTCCCAAATATCGTGATCATGCATTTTCTTTGCTAGAAGGTTTTCTAATTTTTTCTACAAAAAATCATGACTGATGTTTCTATGTCTAGGTTTTTTCCATTTTTCCCTAAAAGAAATATTTGTACGTTTTGATCGATTTTTCTCCTTAAAAATCATGTCTAGTTTTGATCGATTTTTTCCTTGAAAATTACGTCATGGTTTTTTTGGTTTTCTCCTTAAAAAACATTTTTGGGTTTTATAGATTTTTCCTAAAAATTATTCTGGGGTTTATAATTTTTTCCTATAAAAATTATTTGTAAGGTTTTATTATTTTTTCCTCAAAAAAGTATTGTCTCATGGGTGATCTCAACATCACATCAAGCGTTTGGTGATTTTCTCCACAAACATTGCGGTTTATTATAGTCTATTTGGAGTCGCAATACTCATCTGCAAACGTTTTTGGTGGTTTTTTAACAAAATTGTGGCTATTTTTCTAATGCAGTTTGGGTTTGGCAATTTTCTCCTCAAAATGATGATTTCAGTATGAGAAGTTGTTCTTGGTGTCTCTGGATACAGGGATGGACAGTTTAGTTTCCCAACAGATGGGTTTTGGTTATCTTGGTCATTTCCAAAAGTTCTACAAAACCAAGGAGGGTCTCACCATCAAGCTCATTTTGCAATGTTATATGCTTTCATGATTAGAAGAGGGCAGCTTTCCATGCCTTTGTGACCAAAAACCTGCAAATTATGTATTTTGTAGGTTAGTTAGAACGATGACCAATAAGGGAGGGTATTAAATAATTTAATGTTTCTTTAATGGTTTAGGTAGTTTCTATTCCAGACATTTGTTTACGTTTGGTTCTTTTAGAAACATCATAACATAATTGCCTATATATTGTCAACTCCATTTTCATTATTGAATATACAATTACCATTACAATGTAGACCTCTTCATTTAAGTCACCGTTTAAGTATGCACTTTTGACATCCATTTGGTACAATGGCCACCCAAACTGAGTTGCATGAGAAGAAACAAGGCAAAGACACCATTTTCATTGTAGGAGAAATGTCTATACCTTCTTGTTGTGCATATCCTTTGCGAGTCGAGCTTTGAACTTATCAATGGACCCATCTGATTTATATTTTACATTGTATACCCATTCGCAACCAATGGGCTTCTTGCCATGAGGCAATTCATACAGCTCCCATGTGTTTTCATTATTGAATATACAATAACCATTACAATGTAGACCTCTTCATTTAAGTCACCATTTAAATATGCACTTTTGAAATCCATTTGGTACAATGGCCACCCAAACCAAACCTCTTCATTTAAGTCACCATTTAAATATGCACTTTTGACATCCATTTGGTACAATGGCCACCCAAACTGAGTTGCATGAGAAGAAACAAGGCAAAGACATACCATTTTCATTGTAGGAGAAAATGTCTCTTCATAGTCTATGCCTTCTTGTTGTGCATATCCTTTGGGAACAAGTTGAGCTTTGAACTTATCAATGGACCCATCTGATTTATATTTAACATTGTATACCCATTCGCAACCAATGGGCTTCTTGCCATGAGGCAATTCATACAGCTCCCATGTGTTTTTCTTTATCAAGGCATCAAATTTTGTTTTCATAGCAGCTTCCCATTTTGGTTTTCTAGAGGCTTCTTCAAATCGAGTTGGCCCAAACTCTTGCAAGACTAAGGCGTAATTTGCATATTTAGCAACCTTGGCTTTCCTTTCGTAGCTTGTCTCGTAGGAGCATTTTTGGTTCATCTTCTTTTACATCCTTAATGGTCTTATCAAACCATTTTGGACAATGTTTGGTGATATGTTGTGAACTGTCAAAAGGTTGACTTGAAGAACTCATTGTATCCCAAAGGGCATTTTGCATACACTAATGTGGTTTATTCTCTTACCTATCATCTTTAGACTCTGAATGTCGGCTACTTGATGAATCATCATTGGTACTTACAAATTCTTTCTTGACAAGAAAAACAATTGTTTGAGACCTCAATTGGGTTACCATCATCTACAAAGGTATCTTTCCGTGAACGACTACATCCTTACTAACAACTAATTTATCAGTATTTACATCAATTAAGCTATATGCTTTGGATTTTCACTATAGCCAACAAACATGAGTTTCTTACTTTTTATATCTAATTTATCGCCATGATGTCCATTTTTTTTAATATAACAAACCATACATGGTTTAGATGATTTACCTGTTGCATTTGAGAGTTTGCCAATTTCAATCTTTCTTTGAAAAAAATTAGTTTTGTCTAGCTTCCTCCAATAGTCCTTTTACAACTTTCCCTTGAATTTTGTCACAAAAACACTCTTTGTGCTTCTTGAGCTAAATGCTTCTTACAAATGTTGTCTTTCCTTCTATAAAAGCAATGCTAACAATTTGTCCATTTTTTTTAAATATAACAAACCATACTTGGTTTAGATGATTTACCTGTTGCGTTTGAGGGCTTACCAATTTCAATCTTTCTTTGAAAAAAATTAGTATTGTCTAGCTTCCTCCAATAGTTCTTTTGCAACTTTCCCTTGAATTTTCTCACAAAAACATTCTTTGTGCGTCTTGAACTAGACGCTTCTTGCAGATGTCTTCTTTCCTTTTGTAAAAGCAATGCTAACAATTTATCGAAGTCAAGGGCTTGTGTTTCAGCAATTAGATACAAGGATTCTACAAATCCTTGATATGTGTGGTAAACCATGTAGCACTATATTAACCATGTCTTCATCATCTATCTTCTTTTTGATAGCTATCAACTGGTCATGCAAATCCTTGAGTCGCATGAGGTAGTTTGCAATTGAGCACCTTCCTACAATTGAGTTGAATACAACTAATTCTTCAAGAGCAAAGATCTAGTTGCCTCCATAGTTTGGTACTTGTTGCATAACTTGGACCACAAGTCTATAGCAAATTCCTCATTACAAACTTCAAGAATCAATTCATCTCCAACTAATAGTTTTAATATCAACAAAGCTTCACTATGACGCTTGCCATAATCATCAGCTTCCATATCGGGTCTGCCCTCTTGTTTTAGCAAAATGTTGGCGAGATTACTATACTCACAAATTGTGAGGATTTATAACTCCAAACACTAAAGTTGGTGCGAGTCAATTTCTTTGACTTGCGTAGTAGCAAAGTTTGAATGTTTGCTGCCATTATGAGTTTCACAATCCAATGGTTGCAATGAATGGAAATTTCTTACAAATTTGATCTATTAAATATGACATCTATTAAAATAAGGCCCCAACTACAATAAGAACTAGAAAATATTACACAATGAATGAGATGAATCCATCAAACATCACACCTATTGTGGATGAAGAGCATATTGAATTGCAAAATATAATCACAAACCTTTATGTGCAACCATGAATATTCGCCAAGGCCTTGTGCAACTAAGTTTTCTATTCTCTAGTGGACTTTCTCCTCCAATTGAAAAAATCTTCCTTCATGTATTTCTCAAGAGAAAACTATTACCAAAGAAAACAAAAAACTATCAGCAAAGGAATGATTTTCATTCTAATAACTATTTTTAGATTATAAAACACCTTTTGTATTTCAAAGCTCTACAGCATTAACACAAGAACCTTAGGTTGTAGATCTATGTCAACCAAATCACATTTAGTCGAACCCAAATTTTAATGCACCTTCAAGACTATGGAAGAGCATGAGAAGCACGTAGAGGCAATAGTAGATGGTTGTGCTCTTTAAAACATGCTCCCTCAGTCACTGAGTACTCACATCTACAATCCCATTCCTGCAATTACTTTAATAGATCTTTCTGGGAAGACACGATACACATTTGGCAGCCTTCACCTTCAATTCACAAAAAAAGATGTCGATGTCTTTGCTATATAAGAACAAGGAATAGCTTGCTAACTTTTCGACACCTCCACAAGTTGCTTACTTTGATAACAAGAAGTCTTTTATATTTTCACAACAAAAGCACCAAGACATGAACACCAACATTGTGCTCTCCTCCACGCTCTACCAACAAGGAGAGACCTACAACCAAAATCTATACTAACCTGTAAAGCTGCAATCAGTCCTTGTCCAGCATAGCGATCTCCATTAGGAATCGCAGAATTTTTCAATACAAACCATCGAAGCAATATACAATGTTGTAGAAATATCAATGACGCTGAAAATGAATTAGAGGTCGGAAAATCAGTAAGGCGCAATGTTGAGAGAGAGATTGTTGTCAGTCAACAATTGGGCAATCAGCAAATTTGTGAAGCGAGATCACCACTGAGAGTATAGTGCAGCAGATCGAAGCTCTACTCAAGACTGTGAGACATCATTGCTTCAGCACTCAGCTGATTGGTGGCAATCGTTGAGAGGATAAACATGTTGCGGCATCATAGACGGAGGAATTTGTTGCAAGGAAACATACATATCCCCCTCCATTGTCAAGATTGAATGGAATCCTAGCTGCTGGAAAAAATTTCAAGAAATTGCAGATTTGTGTCTAAAAAATGGCGGATTGTTGCAGAAAGCGACCATAAATGGGGTCGTTTTGGAAGAAGAATATCAAGAAAACCGAAAACAGCAGCTAACATCCACGAACCAGAGCAGGAATGGCACGGGTGGAAGGACCAGTAATGGTGCGCGGGAAAAAGAAAACGCAGAGAAAAATTTCTTTTAACCTTGTTTGATGACAACAGATTTGACGGATTTCTCAAAGAGAAATTTGAAGATCCACAGGAAAAGAATTTCGAAAAATTGTTAGTTCAAATAATTTTGAAAGAAAATATTAAAAAATTAAAGATTTAGCTTTGGTACCATACTACGGGAAGTAATTGGTAAAAATCTTGATGTTATTAACAGAGATTCAAAGATCTATATATACAAAAGAATAAACGTTGTTTCCTTTATACAAAAGAATAAACGATGTTTCCTTAGGAAACAATCGTAAATAATAGAAACATTCTTTCTAACTAACTGAAGACTAAATATTAGAAAGATTCTAATATTTACAATAGATTACAATCGAGAAATAGATAACCATTAATAGAATATAAATATTATTTTAATACATATTACATAACTATGTTAATAATCAAATAACATAGAAAAATACAACATATATTAATGTTTTAGCTCAAATAACAGCAAACTGCCAAAACACGCCACCATATTAACATTTTCATTCAAAAATAATAATTTCAACTATCGACAATCAGCTATCAATGATCAAATATCATATTGGTCATCAAAAATATCATTATCCTCCATATGCTATAGTAAATTAGAAGAACCACAAATAGTGCCAATGGCAGTGGCACTGGCATTGGCACAAGCATTGGTAGCACCATAGCAGCAGTAGCATTCTCAGCCTCGTGATCACTAGATAGCTCATGGTCATCATCAACTCCAAATTCATCAAGGTGAGAAACTACATCATCCAACTCAATATGTTCAAGAACAATATCCCACTCTTTTGCCTCCCCTTGTTTGTAGGTATTTTGTGTGTGTGAGGAGCTGCAAGTTTGAATGCACAAGACCAAGTCCTCCACCTTCCTATTGTGCTTTGTTGAGTGGATGGAGTATGTGTTCCAATTTCTCTTAGATGAAGATGAACTAGCAACCTATCAAGATTTTTTATTTTGAAATTAGAGAGTTAATAGTTATGAATAAACTCAAAAAATAAATAAATTAGCAATGATCCCTTTGAAAACTTATTGTGATATATTGTTTCCAAGGATCCCTTTGCTCTCTTATATGACACTACTTGTTCTTGAGGCGTAGAAAAGAATGGATGACCCTCTACAAGTTCAAGATTGGAAATTGATGGCAAAGTTTTTGATCCTTTTTTAGACATTTCCAAAGGATGAGAACCTATAGCTATTTCATTACTATTTCCTCCGCAAGGCCTTTACTTGAGGCCAGTCTCGACAAAACTTGATGCTTTTTTGAGGGATAAAGCACAAATGTGCTTTCACTCAACTATAGAAGCTCCTATATTGCTTTTTACAATGACTACAAATCCAAGTGAAACCTCCTCTACCAGTTAGTTGTTGTGGCATTTCCAAATATTTCCATAGGGGAGAGTTGGGCTATGTTTTAAAGTGGAACTCGCTCCCAAAGCTAGAAGCACTTGCCATTCCACAAACTACATGGATAGGCACAAAGCTACAAACCAAAATGAAAAAATAAATCAAAACTAGAGAGTTCATATCAATTGGGAAAAAATGCAAGGAAAACTTATCATTTAAAGGTACAAAAATCTACCTCTTTCATTGGAAAATCCCTCTTCAATGTCTTTGAGAACAAATCAACACTCGCAACCATGTAGGAGTAGCACACAAACCAGCTTAGAGCATGCAACAATCAGCCTTCAACTCTCTTTAAGCAATGGCAAGCAAAAAAGAAATTTCAGCAATGGAGACAAATAATATTGTTTTACATTCGTAATTACATAAAAGAGATAGGTTTTACCTTTTCAATATTTTTAGAGGTCAATCTTAGGGTTGGGGATCAATTTGACCTTTTTAGGCCAAAAAAATTTAAAATTTTCAAAACAAAGGCCAAAAACGACCTGTTCTACCACGGACCCTCAAATTCCTTTCGGTTTCGTTCGGGTTTGGCAGGCCTGGGCCCACAAAGACCCGAGCCGGGACCCAGACCGGAACCCGGGGGTTCCATAAGAGGACCTGGTATCTTAGTTTTTGGGCAAACGAAAAGCATTAACATATTTTTTTATAGTACTAATTTGGGTCATTTCAAGTGACCCATTTGCATCAAGAAGGCATGGCAAGAACTTTGATTACATTTAAAGTTTTACTATAATACCCTTCAGAAATTTTATGCAGTCCCCAGATATCCCACTATATTGTACGTCAGGAAATGTGGAAGAACTAAATCAGACATGGAAGGCACAGTTTCATAAATATTTCGGCAGCCAACCTTGGAATTTAGAAAATTACCAAAAAATTTACTAATTCCCCTGCTAGTCTTGAATCTTCCCTTGTCTAAAATTCAATATTGAAGTGCCATGTCCTGACGACCACTACAAACAAATCTTTTATTGCATTTTCTAAAGTTCAAAAGAAAACCTAAACAGAATTGCTATTGTTGCATATTAGCAATGCACAGATGACAAACTATCAAATAAAGCTAAAAAAGAACATTTAAGACATACCATAAGCCTCAGTTTTTGATCCTTATAGCGATTGTCTTTTATTGAACTATTCAAATCATCTACTTTTTTTCTCTCAACAATGAAATCTAACACATATTCTTGTCCTGTGTGTTTATGTCGAGCTAACCAAGTTGCATCTCCAATTGGTAAGCGCCTTATCTGTAGGAAAAAAGGTAGTTAGAACCTTAAGGATTTTTATTCAAGGCCTCATTTGTATTTTGTTTGTACTCAACTTGCAAACCACAAAAAAGTCAAAATAAATGTTGTAGACATCAATTCAACAAGACATGAAAAGTTTATATTCCAATATCCTTGACAGAATGGAAATTTTCTCTCATAGGATAAAAGGTAATACATAATTCAGCTTTTATTTGCAAAAAATTGTTGGAAGTTCATCACCTAATCCCTTTCAACAACCCAGTATAACACATAAAAAATGCTAAGATTCCAAGACAATAATAATTAACAAGAGGTCAATGATGGACATTTGTTACCGGTATCCCTTCAAGTTTAGGGGGCACAGGATTGCAGAAATACAGTTTTGGGCATGGCAAAACTTTCCCAGGTTTCGAGGACAGCAGAAGGGCAGCAAGAGAACTGCTATTAAAATAAAATATAAATACTTCAGTATAAAATCCATCAAGGTTGAAGGGGATTCGATGGTGAATTTACGTGCAAGGATAACTCTTAGTTACCCAGCTCGCAATTAAACAACACACTGAAAGAATCTCAGCTGGCAGTGATTTTTTTCCAAATCCAACGACTTCTGCCCCTCTAAAATGTTACTCTTTAGTGGAATTCTTAATACATTCACTAATTAAACCCTGAATCTGAACAGGTGATGTGGAGAACTTTAATACAATGATTACTGCGACATCTAATAAACAAAATGTTATTCTCTTATAGTAAAAATCTGATGTGTGATTGAAAGAAGAGTTCTGCAATTAGCAGTGGGAGGTTAGCATCTCTTTTTGCAGTTTTGGATGAGGTTTATGGAAGGTATTGCACCAATAAAACAACTTTTAAAGATGATATATGATTCCATGTAAAATCCTTTGGCGTGGATTCCAATATGATAATCACTATGATGGATTTTTATGTAAATTTTGGTTGCTTAAACACGCCCTGTGAAAAAACACTTGAATAATGTGTTGCTTCATGGAATGCAATCATGTGAATACTCCTTGGAGCTTATTAACTAAACAGATTTGTTGAGTATCAGTCCAGATTCCAACCTTTTCTCAGTATCCTTGCTGTGACCAACATTGAACACATTATGGGATCAAAATAATTGAGAGATAATATATTACAGAGATATTGCTACTGTGACAGTCTTGTTTGACATTATAGTGCTCATTCAATCTGCTAAACTCTGAATCTGAACAGGTGATGTGGAGAACTTTAATACAATGATTATTGCGACATCTAATAAACAAAATGTTATTCTCTTATAGTAAAAATCTGATGTGTGATTGAAAGAAGAGTTCAGCAATTAGCCATGGGAGGTTAGCATCTCTTTTTGCAGTTTCGGATGAGGTTTATGGAAGGTACTGCACCAATAAAACAACTTTTAAAGATGATATATGATTCCATGTAAAATCCTTTGGCATGGATTCCAATATGATAATCACTATGATGGATTTTTATGTAAATTTTGGTTGCTTAAACACACCCTGTTAAAAAACGCTTGAATAATGTGTTGCTTCATGGAATGCAATCATGTCAATACTCCTTGGAGCTTATTAAATAAACAGATTTGTGGAGTATCAGTCCAAATTCCAACCTTTTCTCAGTATCCTTGCTGTGACCAACATTGAACACGTTATGGGATCAAAATAATTGAGAGATTATATATTACAGAGATAATGCTACTGTGACAGTCTTGTTTGACATTATATTGCTCATTCAATCTGCTAAACCCCGAATTTGGGTCCTGTTGTGACCTAATTACACATCGCCCATTTCAAATGGGGCCCCGTGTCTTTTCGCTCACTTGGCCCTTTTTGGGCTTTGTTTCTCAGTGGCTCTAGCTCCGTCTCCTTAGCCCTTCACATTCTGGATGAGAAGTGATGAGTTTTGACCGAGTTCTTTTTCCAGATTTCTTTCCTTCTTTTAAATTTTCGAGGTGTTCCCTAATCTTGAGCGTTGAGGTTGTATCCATTGATGTGAGCCACTAAAATTTCAACTCCTTGTGAAGTTTCCTTTTGTCATGAACATGGAAAGGGCAGTTATGAAAAGCAATTTAAAAAGGCACTATGAATGTTCCTAAGAGAATGAGAGGACCCAAGAGGCATGGTTAAATATCAAGGATTGAGGCCCAACACCGAGGAGTTTGAAAACATGTGAATTATGAAATCTGCAAAACATGGTGCAATGTAGAAATGATGAAATTATCTCAGATTGGGGAATCTTAGTACCTGGTCCTGCCTGTGCCCATGTTTAGTCAACCAATTGGAGGCATTTGATGTCTATCTGATAATGTTGGAGAATGTTCGAAGCTTTAAATGATGGCACCACCAAAGATTGAAGTCCACTTCAAGGAATTTAATGCTTGAATCAAAGAATCCCTTCAGATGCTAAAATATGGTTTCAAGTACAATAAGCATTAAGCCCCTTTTTACTTGAAAATCACTCAAGAAGGCCCTTTGCAATCAGTATTAGAGATCCAACAAAGTTCCAGAAATTTGCCAGCATCTTTCATTCTGATAATGTTATCATTTGTACCAGAGGAAGTGAATTCAGAATATGTCAAAGCCGTCTGAGAGTCCAATGCTAAGTCAAAATTACATTCTGCTCGAATGACCTTTGTTGAAGGCAACTTACAATGCCGTGGAAAATATTAAACGAAAGAAATTTGCCAAAAGCCCCAAGTGGCTGGACTATGAAAATAATAAATAATCTCGAGGAATACCAAATCCACTATATCGTTTTCCACTACCTTTGGAAAAAGAGCATTATGGAGATTTAAACATCACGAAAGTGATGTGAGAACGATGAATACTAAGAATTTTGGGAAAAGTCTATTGCAATAATATGATCCTCTCTAAACTTCGAGGGTCATGATTTTTCTGTAATACTCGAAAAGGAACAACAGAAACACCAAGACCCACCTTTGATATTGTTTTGTGCTCACAAGCTTTGATGAACATGATTGCATCACGGAAAGAGACTCCTCCCGATTTCAAAATCCACCTCTCCTCACGAAATTTCCAATGGAGCGTTGACTCCAACATGTCGAGTGTCTCATGTGAGTGAAAGATCCTTCCTGCAAAGACAAAGGATAAATGCAAGGTTTCGAAGGTTTGCGATATCCTCCATTAAGAGAAAAACCCAATACAATCTCTATTCTTGAATATTGATTGAGTAGATCAATCCACCATCAAGACCCGTTCTACACCAAACTCCAACGGGGAATGAGGGAAAAGTGTGAAGAAAATGTCCACCGAACGGAGCACAAGTCATCAAACTGAGGGAAGCAAACAAGAAATAGTCCACGAACATGTTGCAGCACCCAGACATGGAGAGCATGGAGGGAGTTCGAGGAAGGATGCAAAAACAATTTTCTAACCATGCCCGAACGCGCCCAAAGCATTAAATTAGAATGGTAAAGGAATATGATCAAAATGAAAATTCCAGACATGGGCTCATTTGCGCTCCAGCGCATTTTTCAATATTGAAGAAAGTGTGGAAGAAAACATTGTCCGGTGATCCCCATATCCGCTCAGTGCACTTCCAACAGGGTGATAGAAAAGTCGAGAAGAGAAGAATGCTTCAATGCACATCTAAGTACCAAAACATAGCTCTCCCATTACCTGGTCTACGACATCTCCAAAGACAAATTTCAAGTGCCAGTAATTGCAGAACAAGGTCAATAAGAAAAGTCTATTCCATGAGCCATGATGATATCTTTTGACGGTAGAGGCCAGGCTCGTTTGTAGCACATCAGGCATGAAACCCACAAGATGGAGGAGTGATCCCGGGAAATCAATCCATCATAGGTACCCAACGCAATTTGGTAGCAGTTGAGAAACGTTTCGAACATGAATCTCCAATGTGTTGCACAGAAGGAGAATGTCCGTGAATGTCCCTGGGCATTTGCAGCGCAAACATAATGAATAAAAAAAAGGTGTGAAGACTCGACAATCACCGCGAAAAGGGAAATCATCCATCACATCCGACAATAGGTGCCCAATCCAGGAATGCCTACAGCCATCGGGCTCTATACAAGTCTTGGACGGAATGAAGGAGAAATAGTTCGAAGTGAATAAATCAATAACTCATGCTAGAATGTGCTCCAATGTGAATAAGAATGGAGGAATTATGTAGAACCATGATTTCAGGAGGATGAAGGAAATGATTGGAAAAGCGGTCGGGCGCAGTTCAACGGAGGCTAGGAAAAGTCAATGCAAAGTAAAAATCCTCCACCAATGCAAAATCCCGCCCGCATAAAATGTGGAGCGCAAAATCCACTTGGTCGTGGAATCCCCGCCAAATAAGAAAATCCTTCACCACACCCAAAATGCGCCCGAGCGCAGTTTTTTGGAAGTCGTGGAGTGAAGGAAAATCCTTCAAGAGGAAAATCCAACATGACACCCGAATCTTGGTTGCGCAAAATGAGGAGCGCAATTCAACGCACTCTGAGGAAAGTCAATGCAAAGGAAATCCACCATGCAATTTGAAATACGCTCCAATACTCTCCCGAGTGTAGTTTATAAGAATGAAGGAATGTTGCAAATGAAGGAAAATCCACAACTACGTTCAAAAGATGGCGCATTCTTTGAACATCTTGGAAAATTCCGAAATTTCAAAATTTAGCGAATTTGGAAAAAAATGAAAAATCCAAAAGTTTGAAAAATCTCAAAAAAAATGGAAGTCTTGGAGAATTCCAAAATTTCGGAAAAGGGGAGAAATTCAGAAAATCTTGAAAAAATGAAATCGTGGAAAAGTTGAAAATCCAAAATTTTGGAAAATTTTGGAAAATGACAAAACTTGGAAACATGGTTAAAATCGAAAAATCCAAAAAATTTGGAAATTTAGAAAAAAACTCAAGATTTCGAAAAAACTGGAAATTGGAAACAAAAGGAGATTTTTTATTTAAATATAATATTAATTAAATATTGATTTATTTAATATTTAATTAATAAACCTTCAAAAATCAAAAAAAAAATGCGATAAAGATAATGATTCAATATTGATTTTTATCTATATATTTAATTATAAGTCGAAAAAAGCGACAAGATAATTGTGAAATTTGGAAGATTAAAAGTGGAATTAAATCGCTTTTTTTTAATTGATATTAAAAGATTAAATATTGAAATTTATTCTTTTTCAGTATTTAAAATCAAAAAAATCAAAAGGATGGATAAAATCGAAACTTCCTTATGAACTAAAGGTGCTTGAATTGGAAAGTTTTTTTCAAAAATGGAAAAAGTAGAGACAAGTGGCGCTTATGGGAAAAAATCTTTGCCTAAGTTGGCAGTTTCCTAAATTTAGCTCCCGGTTTTTAAAGCAGCTTTTCAGGGTTTAGTCTATATATGAAGACTCATTTTGTCATCACACAAAGTTCGAGAAAACAGGTTGATGAGAGATTTTGAGGAATCAAGAGGATTCGAGTGAAGTTTTTCTCGAAAGTTGAGCAAGATTCTTGAGGAGAGATAAAATTTTGAAGCAGGGGGAAATTTGTTATTTTCGAAAGGCGTGAAGAATTCAAGATTAAAAGTTTCTGAGGATTTATTTTTTTTCAGTAAGTTGGTGGAGAAACATCATTTCATGGAGAAGAGAGAAATTTGACCTCTGAAAGAAAATATGAAGAATTTGTCAGATTTTCAGAATTTCCTCCTTAAGAATTTGGTCTGCTTTTTTGTTCTCCTGCATAATTCTTATGTTTGTTTTTATTTTTGTTTTGCAGGAATGGGGGAGGCAAGAGGAACGAGCATGACGAAGAAGCAGTTGATAAAGAACGAATAGAGGAGTATTTTCCCAGAATCCAAGGTTGTTTCGAAGTGGGCAGAGATTGGAGACACTAGCTTCGGAGGCCTGGACATGACAAAGTTTCACAGAAGGATGTTTGGGTATAAAGTTCATCAACTGACCAATTTGGCCACCCGAATTGTGAACAATGGAATTGTGGCTGCAGCTAGCTTTGCTCTGGCTTTTCAGCATTCTGAGTTGATCGTGGAATGAGCCAGGCACTTCAATTCAGGAGATAGAACGATCAAAGATTCCGATGGAAACATCATTGCAGACCTTTCTCCACCCACAATCGCGGAGGCATTAGGAATCCCTTCTTCCAGGAAATTTGTATTGAAGACGAAGGAGCAGGCACATAGAGTTTTTTCTTCAGGAATTCAATACTGTGAAAATATCATAAATGATAAGTGGTTGAGAAAGAATAGATCCCATCATTCAAAATTGCCGAAGGAGTTGGTTTCGTTGGATTTCCACAGGGAATACAACGACTTGATCATGATGCTGAGTAGAATCTTTGGCATGCCGCACTCCTATCTGTTCGAGTCATGGATGTGGTACTTTGTCGAGCAAGTAGTTGAAGAGCATAATCACATGGACTGGGTTGGAATGATCAATGACAACCTCAGTGAACAATTGGCGAACCTCGAGCAATCACAGAAGTTTTATATGAGTTCCTATGTCATATACATGTTGGCACGGAATACGAGGTATGAGGGATTGCGATGTACAGGAGCAATCGGAAGTGGCACTTCACGGCTGAAAGTTCACGAGTGTTACCCTCAATTGCATTTGCAGGCCATAGATGATTATGTCCGGGTCAATGATGCCTTCGCAATGCGAATTGTGAGAAATCTGCAGAAGAAATTGCACATGAGATTATCGAAAGGAGCAATGAAGCTAGTGGAGGAATACGGAGCCTGGTTTATTCAGTTTCCCACTTTCTCCTATATCATAGTGCAAGGATTTTCGGCACAACCATACAAGCTTCCAAGATATCCTACTGACAAGATGGTTCTATTGGAGCTTACTCGGCAATTGACAGTGTACGACAAGATTCAGAAAGGAAAGAAGAAGTTGGGATTCAATTTCCCGATTTCCATAGGAGAAGATAAAGCTGAAATGTGCCCGTGTCTAAAGGCGGCTGAGAGATCCCAGGATGAGTTACACTTCTTTCGTCTTCCATTCTACTTAGGAAGACCGGATTTTGATCCCTATAACAAAATCAAGTCGATGGCAGAAGCAAGGTATCAACATAGGACACACCTTGAAGATTTTTGGGCCAATGCTGCAGATGAAAATGAGATTAGGAAAAGGATGCGCTCCAAATTGCCCCTGAACATCATCAGAGCTCACAAACTCTTTCACGTGCCTGATCAGATGAAGGAAGATCCAAATGTGCTTCAGAAAGGGTATAATCCAAAAAAAGAAAGGGTTACTCATCCCTATGACTGGCAAAGAAAGGAGGTTTCAGATCTTGATGTTTTGGCAAAACCAGTTCTGGACTTCACAAGGTGGTGGATTGAGCGACAACTTGGTAGAATGAGTGTACCAAAGGAGGACTAGACGTACGAGTTATTAGGGCATCAACCACTACGGGATGAAAGACCAAAGCAAACTTCAGGAGAAAGGATTGAAGAAGGAGAAATTTTGTCAAGGAATGCAGAGCATAGAAAAGAAAAAAGTATTGCTTAGGAAACACACAAAGAGGAGGTTGGATCTCCATATTGAAGAGCCACAACAAAAGAGACCAAGAGTCGAGGAGATGCCATCCTCACCTAGCCGGACTCCAACTGTGCAGGAGATAGGCGCTTTTTCTAGACAAGAAGTAGAAGCAAGTAGGGTGAGAGTTGAGCAAGGAGAGCAACACGTGACAAGGTCAGTTCTGGATAGATTGAGCATTAACGCCAATGAGGGGTTTGCACCAGCAAAAAGTAGGGAATAGGATGTTACCACTGAGGAAAGTTTTGGTGTTTTCTTCAGAAGGATAATAGAAGAAGAGATTCCCACGGCTGAAGAGGAGATTCCCACGATAGAGACACCAGCCCCAGAGGTGATGGCAGAAAGTCCTGGAGCTGAGGAAATCGACACAAGAGCGGTGCAGGGACAGAAGCAAATGGAAGTTCAGAAAGATCAAGGGGCCGCCATTCCTGAATGGGTGAGGCAGAGGCTCCAAAGAAGTCAGGAAAAGGAGGTTGACCCAGCCTTTGAATTGCAAGAAATCATGAACAGGGTCAACCAATCACATGAGAAAGGAAAGGCTAAGAGGTTTGCGAAGATTGTTAGAGAAGAGTGTGGGTCCAGAACCCTTCATCTTGCAACACCATTCGTGGACAAAGCAAAGGATCAAATCCTTCTAGATGAATATAACGTGGCCGAGTTTGACTTAGGTCATGCTTCTCGAGAGCAGGTATTGGAGGAACTTGATGATTCTACACAGGCGGTCAAGAACAAGATGAGGAGATTAGAAGAGAAGTATCAAAGGCAGAAAGGAGAGATCAGAGCATTATGCGACTACATCAGCAGTCTACCTCATCCAGTAAGGGAAGAAGGTCCATCTTTTGTCCCTCCGCCGGTTGTTCCAACTAAGGCGGTAGAGAGTATAGATAGAATCAGGAGAAATTCTCAAGGGGCAGAGGCTTGGATCGAAGGCATCCAAAATAAAGCCCACAAGCATGCTAAGGACTTGGTACGAGTTTACAACAGGGCATTGACCATCCTTTCCTGGATTCAGTGCATGGAGGAATCATGGGAGGATGAGCATATCTATCAAGATGAGATGATCATAGAATTACAGGAGTTGCTGGAGACGCCCAGGCATGTGCTAGTTGACCATGGGATCGTTAAAGAAGGAGAAGCATATGATTTCACCCGATGGTATAGACCAGTGCTCATGGCCAAGGAAATGTTTGGGCATTTCATTGAGGAATCTTCTCGATTGAAGGGAATAGTTGAGAACATCAAGCAAGAAATCTCCAACACTGTCGCATCACTAGTATCAAAAAGGTTGTATGAAAAGGAGATAACTGTAGACAACCTGAAGAGTAAATTGGAGGAATTCTTTAGATTGAATTTCTTCACCAGGGATGATTTCGAGAACTTTTCCACCTTCTCGAATGATATGCACACTGCTCAGGATTTCTTGCCAGAATGGGAGGACAGCTTGAAAAAAGCTAAACGAGCTATGGTAGCTTTGGAATTCAAGCAGGAATCAGCACCAAGCGTCAGTATAGATGAGTTAGAAGCAGTATTGGGAAGATTCCAGGCATTCAGGCAAAGCGGTCAAAGGTAGATTTCGTGGTGGAGATGCATTTAATGCATAGTGGGCACGCTTAGTGGTCATTTATTGCACCCCACTTTCTTTCTGAGCATGCATGCATAATGGGTACTTATTGCCCACTATGGTAGTGGATTCCTTTTGCA
>MU226709.1:2504388-2516924 GCA_018584345.1 Thuja plicata | reverse complement strand
TTCATACTTTTGACGTTTTACTGATTGTAAATCGTTGTGCAAAGTTAGCCTGAACCTCATTCATGCATATGCTTAACTTCTGTCATTCGCGTACATTGTTCTTCATGATGGTGTCCGTGGTGGTATGCAAATCCTTTGCATGAACCTTGAAGATTGCACTGGTTCTCGTGTAGTTGTAGTATAACTTGGCGAAGCGTAACTTGGTTATTGGGAATTTGTCCACCGAAGTATTGACCATTGCTATCATTGCCCTTAGGAGTAGATTAAAATTTCTGAACCCTACTTCCTTTTGCTTTCCGCATATTCTGAAAACTCCAAAAAAAGTGTTTCATTGCAAATCTTTCAAGATTGAAAACGTAAGGCCCCTTGTGATATTCAGCAAATCGCATTTACCACCGAGCTTATCCATGGTCAAGACCTGACACAAAAGGAACCTTGGAGTGACTTATATGATCTTCTCACAATCTTAGCTTATACGGAACTTTGATCAAGAGAGGATAAGATACCTCAGTGTTTTGTTCTACTGTTTGGTGGGTCATAAAACGCACATCAACAGGTCCAATGTGAGCAAGGTCCAGGTGTTGATGCAGATCCACAGCAGGAATGTATAGGGCTCTACCAAACAGACTTGGATTGAGCTAGGTCAACTACAGGAGAAACTAAGGTGAATCTGGATCCATTTTGCAAGGTCCAAACAGAACACGGTTAAACCAATGTAAAAAAGATTTATTTTAATTTACTTTGATGGTGGACATTGAAGAATTTATATCATCCATGAATTTGTTTTGCTACCTGATGTAGGAGCATGAGCTTATGCTAATACCTCTTCTGCCAATGTCACCCAAGGTATAATCCCAAACTCATCCCTTACATCATACCTCCAGAGATTTTAAACCTTGATGGATGGAATAATCAAGGAACATATGTAATTTCCCCTGCTGGGAATCTGCTCAAATTTCCAAGATGATCTTACTTAACCATATTATGAAATTAAATTAAACATAAGAGATAATTCAAGATCCATAATTCATATGATAGTTAGCATACTCATTTCAAATTCTCTATTCCTTTCCTAAACAATAACCATAAAAAAGATGGAGATTTACTTGTCCTTAGCGCACGCGGACACTAATCTATGAGTAAGCTCCCTCACAACTTTTGGAACACATATGCATACCTATCTTGGGACTTTCCCTCGAGGATTCATGATAAATGTCCTTACCCCATTGTGAAAGTTTCCTCCTACGTTGCGAGGTTTTACTCCATTTCTCTCTAACAAAACCAATCTATCCTCTTAAAGGTATTAGTGAGGGAGCTAATGGAGTTGAACATAGTGTATGCTAATTATAAAGAAAATATAAAGTATGATTATATTTGTATAAAGAAATACATCATAATATATATACGTTAAATAGTAATATACTATACCAATGTGTTTCAGAATGAAGGTTTGGAGAAGTCACAGATCCCACGAGATATTAAATTTGGTTTTATAAAAATTGGAATTGGAATTTGAAATTCCAATTCCACCTATTTGGGTGGAAGATGCATATGCCCATTTTAGGGCAAAATTGGAATCTCGAAATTCCAATTCCAATTTTTTTGGATGGACACAAACATGGAAGAAACAAAACTGGGAATTAGATAATGCCAATTCCAGGCATATTCCAGCTACCAAACGGGCCCTAAGATGTATTTATTGAACTTGCATTCTTTGCGGTTACATAAATAGAGGTGAAGATTGATCATTTACGGCTCTGAAGTGATTGGTTTCCTATTTTCTACACATGCATGAGGCCATTCACTACTAGGGATATTGTAGAAGCATATTTTTGGATTTTTTTTCTTCATTTTCTTTTGTTTGATGTAGTAAACAAGATAAGATTTTTATTTTTTCTGATTTTTTTGGAAGGTATATTGTTAGGTCCCAAAAACTGGAGGTCCTATATACTAGAACTCTTTTCCAACTTTTATCAGTATATTCGAGATGGTTGAAAGTTGAGCAGATAGAGTGAGTAATTTGTCCTGCATTTTGAGCTCAACCTAGACTCAGGAAGTTATTTGTAGAGATATCTTTAACAAACTTTTTAAACCATTAAAAATAAAAAACTAACAGAATGAACAGAAACTAGAACCAAATGCACCCTGTTAGTGTTTTGTAGCTTCTGTCGGATAAATCCTATGAGAATATTGAATATATATATATATATATATATATATAAAATAGTATTAGGAGAAATTAAAATAATAATGATTCAGAGATATTATATGTGGATTCAGAGATATTATTTGTGTATGTATGTATGTGTGTGTGTGTGTGTGTATAGTTACATAATCAATCATCATTATATTAATCACATAATAATGAATAGCCATGTCCCATGAAGGGACATGTCTCTCCTTGCCTCATCCTCAATATAAATGCAAGAGAGATCGCTGCATTTGAAATACACAGAAAACATAGTGCTATTACATTTGCAGCGATTCCAAAATTTAACATGGTATCAGAGCCAGGCTGCAAATGTAAGAGAGTAGTTTGTTGATGGTGAATGTGTGACTGTCTCAAAATACAGTCTCAGTATGGGGACCATATCTCACAAATACACCATTAGATTTTGCTGCATTTTGGATATGTTGGTGATAAACAAATTACAAAGAATCTCACTAGAGCGATTGGAGAGAAAGTGTCGGGTTCAAAAGTTATGACAGACTGTGTACGGGTCTATGTGAAATCCAATGAGTGAAGTTGTGTTGCAGACTTTTGTCCACGCCAAGTGCAAAGAATAAGGTCAAGTGAATTGTAGCAGAGTGTTAAGAAGCCAAGGAGTGCTTGAAGATTTTGATAGGGGTTGGTAGAGATTTTGGGCCCTAAGTCAAGGGTAGTTTGTTTAAAGTTGCAGAGATATGAGTGGACTGTCAAAGTGTTAGACAGTGAAAGTTAAAGTATTGTTCAATGTGAGGGAACACCAAGTCAATAGGGTGATAGGAGGAGAGATAGGTGTGGGCAAGGGTCTTTGGAAAACTCAATCTTTATAGACGTTTTTTGATTTGTTGCATATGAACCCTTATTGGAGCAACTTGTATCAAGGATGTTCATGCGCAGATAAGTATTTATTATCCTTGAGTATTACTTTATCTACTCATTGTAGTCTCTCTCTTATTTGTATTTCTATACATACTTTAAGAGTTATTTGCCTTGATCTTTTCCAAGGATGCTCTTGCAGGAATAGAAGATTGATATCAGATTCAGAGGGAGTCTGACACTTCAGAGGTAACTTTGGACGAGGAGCTCAGAAGATTGATATCAGATTCAAAGGGAGTCTGACAGTTTATCTTAAGCAATCTTGGATGAAAAGATCAATAGATTGATATTTGCTCAATGAGTTCTTCTCTGTGAGAGAAGTTCGAGGTGAAATCTCTTGTTTCCACCCTCTACGCTTAGGCATGGTGGATGTCATGTGTGTGACTCCATGTTTTTAATGGGCCTGCCCTTTGTGTACATCATGAGGAAGTGACGACTTCAAAATGATTATCACTTGTATTTGTTAAAGTTATTGGAAGGTGACAATCTTACAATAACTTAATCTTCTATTATGATGGATATCTTATGATGTCTAAGCAGATCATGATAGATTATATCTTGCATGCTGCTCACGAGTACAAGGTAGACCTTCGTAGACTCTATCCCGATCACATATGACCTACAATGAGGTCTGAATTCATGAGTTTGGCTACAAGCACCGATGATTGTGGTCTTGAGGCTCTTGAAGACGAGAACAATGTTGATTCTCATAAATGGTGGTACTTCCATAGACAAATGTACGAGCACCTACAACCTGTGGCCATCAAAATTTTATCACAAGTAAGTTCTTAACTCTTAAGATTCTAATTTCTAAATTCTTGTTGATGAATATTGAATTTATATTTTTAAATTTTTATTCAAAACTCTTAATTCTCTAATTTCAAAATTGAAATTTTTGATAGGTTGCTAGTCCATCATCATCCGAGAGGGAACTAGAGCACATACTCCTTCATCTACTCAATAAAACGCAATAGACTACATTCCAAGAAAGCAGAAGACTTAGTATTTGTGCATTCAAACTTGAGGCTCGCAACACACAAAGACAATGCTTACAAAAAAGGGGAGTCAAAGTATTGGGATGTTGACTAGAGCATGCCGAGTTGGAAGATTCAATTGTCTGCTTTGATACACTTGCAGTTGATGATGATGATCACCAGCTACCTATTGATGTCAAGGCTGCTCCTGAGGCTGACATTGCTAGTACCGATGTTAGTGGCACTGTTTGTGCTTCTAATTTGCAACAGCAGAATGATGATGATTTGTTTGATGGTTTTTTATGATATCTGATCAGTGATTGCTGATTATTAATGTTGACATTCTTGTTTTTGAATTGAATTATTGACATGGTGGTGTATTTTGGGATTTTGTTATGTCATTGGACTAACGTTAATATATGTGGTGGTGTAGTTTGCTATACTGCTTTAATATTAGCATAGTGGTGTATAAACTTATTTGCTGCTGCACACACACAGATATATATATATAGGAAAAAAAAACACATTGTTGTACGGACAAACCCGATACAAATCCGAATGCAACCCAAAAAAATTTGAACGAATTTTGAACCAGCAACTTAGTAGATATTAGATCTTCTATATTCGGTGGAAGGTACAAACCAACAATGGTGCTTAATACAAATCAGGCCATTAATGAGGAACTATAAATCATAGAGGTGGCTAAATGAATGCACCATTGTCATGGCTACAAAAACCAGCCAACAAAGCATCAAAACTTTGTTTTTAACCTTACACAAGATGCCACCAAGGATATAGGAAATACATTTTGACCAACAGTAGTGTAGAACACATTTTAAAAAATGCCCACAACCAAGAAAACAAAAAATTAATGCAGGCACACACTAGTGAATAAGACACAGGGAAAACAAGTACGCCACTTCCAAGGGCATTAGGTTGTAACATTTAAGTGATTACACTAGATAAACCAATCAACATGAAATTAGAAAAGTTACCACAAAAATACACTAGATTTAGGGTCTTAAAAAAGACATAACACAAAATCCAATTGGCTCAATGAAAAATTTGGCATAGTAGGATATTGTCCCAACATGTTTTCCAAACTTTTTGCCATACAGATTTTACAATGACAGCCAATGTGTATGCTGTGAAGTATACAAACTCATATAGTCAAGTAGAAATCCATTTGTGTGGTACTCCTAGAATGGATATCAGAACTTGCCAAAGAAAAAAGGTTGCACAAATTCCAATATCTAAAGTGGTGGAATGTATTAGAGGATGTGTGCAAGCAAATAAAGCAATTGACCATAGAAAGGGTCATCCTTTGGCAAGGAAAGGGTCTTGAGCAATGATGCTCTCTCCTTCCTCACGTATTATGGTTGAAAGCCACCCTTTTTGCCACACATCAAATAGAGCCTACGTCACATAAAAATACGAAGGGATCATTGCAGAAGGCATTTTATAATGAACCTTAAGAGATTGTAGATCAACACATTACAAGATGCATCTATGCAAATGGTTTCTCATTCAATGTTGCTCACTCGCCATATTGACAAGAAATGGCAAGCAAAATTAATCAAGCTCCAAAAGGATACATTGGATCCAGTTGCGAAAATCTAAAACCTTACTGGCAAAGGAAGTGAAGCTTGTGAAAATGTTTGGTGAGACGTTGAAATAAATGTGAATGCAATGTCTCGTAAAGGAGCAATGTTTTTTAAAGTTGTTGATCTTGATGCATATAAGGGATTCATATAGCTGATATCTTCACAAAGACCATTGGATAGAACACTGGTTGAGGTAAATTACTCACGTCCTTTGGACACCTTGCCTTATCCTCTTGTTCAACATTATACTATATGTCTATTGATACAAATTAGTTGGATCAAACAAGTATATGCCTAAGTGATCCAAATGTTGATCGCCAAACACCACGGGTTATGAGGGAAGAGTAGATCATTCTCGAAATTAGAGCTACTAAAGTAAGTGAAACATTACAATTTTGTGTTTCCCTTCAATAATTTTGTTTTGAACTCAAACTATTTTCTTCTTTGAATTTATTTTTTATTTTTATTTTTCAAACAAATTGTTATGACCTTATTTATCTCCAACACAATCATCTATAGATAACTTGTGAAGGGTTGAGAGGCATCTTCTAGCATGGTCATCAATCAACTCTAGTCTTTATGGAGGCAATCCATTAGTGAAAGCGAAAAAAATGTTTGGAATATCTTTGAATATGATCTGTTATATTGACATGGATAAGCCATACTTGTGAGAGGTATATGATAGCATCAACTCAATGATTAAGAAAATGATATTGAATGACACTTGATGGGGTTGTAAGACAAGCATACCTAAGCTTTAAAAGAAGAAAACATTCACATATTGTTATGAACATAGTTTGCATTCTCAAACATGAAGAGTTCTCAACAAGCCCAAAATTATTGACTTGGCAAAAACTCAACTTAAAAAATACAAAGATTTCTTTAAAAAGCATATTTATTGCATACAAAGTGTATCAAATGAATCCAAAAAACAATGAGTAATTGTTTTCTATTAAATTTGATTCTTGATACATATGGATTACAAAATCACATCATCGCATGAAGCCAAATAGTGGATACAATAGCAAGCTGCTAGCTGATAACTATTATGTATTTATGATGATTGTCTTTGAAAATCATTATCATTTGAAGTTGTGTTGGTATGTGGACTCACTTTTGTCTATCCAGCAATTTTCAACCATTCAACATGTTTGGCAATTTTTTACAATTGTCATGTTTCTTTTTGCAGATTTAAATGTATTGAAAGGAAAAAAGAAAAAAACCCTATATTGCAATTTTTCACCATTGACTCGCTGAGTTTTGGTGAGTGCTCACCAAAAAACCCAGCAAGTTTTCACCAAAAACCGTGCTTGCAGACTCGCGAATTAAAACTGCAAATACTCGCACAGTAAAAAAAAGTAAAACCCATGAGTATTCGCAATGTTTTTGAACTCTGGTTATGAATATAGACCATAGCTTTTTCTTATTTCATCACCCACTATTATTTTCCAAAAAAAAAAACGTTAGCAAGAGCATCCAATACCGTCATTACTAAGCATGCTACAGACTTGCAGTTACTACGCATATATGGTCATCCTCACTGCCAAAGTTCGTGAACATCAAAGCATATCTCCAATTATTGAGCCTTAGGTCCTGAAGTCATTATTCAACCAATGCTTCTAAATATTTAACAAGTATCTTCTGTCAAAGGTGTTTGGTAGTCAAAGTCAAAAGATATTTGAAAAGTAGGTTTAGGAAACACAAATACGTTGCCATTAAGGAAGCTATTATGCAGAACAAATATAAGAACGTCAATCTATCCCAGTGTTAATAGCATCAACAAAATAAGAAAAATTTGACAAAGATGCTGACAAAATCACTAAATATTTCTTTAATATTATAAGGGCAAAATTTGCAAATGAGATCATAGGACTGATACTGTTTGAGAAAAAATGGAGTTATTTGAATGAGGAAATAAAATGGATCTTCCATAACTTTCACAAGCAATTGTTTACTGTTGAATATCAAAATCTTGAATGGAAGATAACAAAAGACATCACCAGAGATGGCCAGCAGATTAGGGAGTGCCTTGCTTAAGGAAGAGATTACGCAATATATATTGTCTTTTAAGAAAAGGAAATCCCCAGGAATGGATGGTCTACCTATTGAATTTTATAAGGCTAATATGGATTGGATGGTGGAGGATCTAACGGGATAAAAGTAACATCAGAAATTGGAGGCCAGTCACATTATTGAATGATTCATCTATTTTACCACAAGTTTCCAGGACGGAGGGGACAGGGAAACGAGTTTCCGGGACATTTTTTCCCGGAGCAGGGGGCAGCTACATATATATATGCAAATCGGAAATTTCAAATATATTTAACATTGTAACATTCATTATAGCAACGTAACAACATTTATTAATCTAAAATCAAAGATCATTCATCAAATTATCATAGAAAATAGCATCAAATGAATCAAATCGAAACATCATAGTTTAAGAACATAGGATAGCATCAAATGAATCAAGGCTGCAAGTTCAACAAAATGAGAAGTTAAAAACTTAAAGTATCATATCATATATTAAGATTCAATTATCATTGCATCATATAATGTCAGAAGGCTCAAAGTCAAAATGAAAACAAAGATAGCATGTTGCTGCCCCTAAAATTTGGTCTGAGAATACTAAATACTGCTCAGATTTACGCTCTCAATCTACAGATTTTCACCAAAGACTTCAAGAATTCACAGAAAACTCTATTCACATTCTAACAGCAGCAAGAGCAAATGATTATTCACTGGAGCATAACTTTGTTCACTCGGGCCAATCTATACGCAACTTGCAAGGAATACACGATTTGACATTTTCAATCATATGCTTAAGATTTGATATTAGGAATAACATATTTTAAAATTAGGGTTGCCTTGAGGTGTGGGGCCCACACAAGCTTAAAAAAATTGCAAACATTTTATAAAATTATCTTACCTTTTGCCTCTTGCTGGCAGAAACGGCCAGCAGTCCACGGGACGGTTAGCTGTCCCCAGCCGTCCCAGGGACGGTCAAAGGTATCCAAAACTTCCGTTAACCATCCCCGAGTTTCCGGGACGATTTCCGAAAATTCTGTTTCCTCGGTGACAGCTTGGAAATGTTTCCAGTCGTCCCCCCATCCCCAAAACTGTCTGTTTACGAAACAGGTGCATTTAGGGTGGAAACGTGTTTTTGGGTAACACTGTGTTTCGTACAAAATACTTGCTAAGGCATTAGCAAGGAGGTTGACTAATATCCTTCCAGAAGTCATCAACAAAACATAGACATAGATATATCTTGGAAAACTTAATTACCAGTTGGGAAGGGCTGAATTGGGGAAAGATGATGGGGCAGAATGTTGGTATTCTCTGGCTTGATTTTTAAAAAGAGTATGATTGGGTTGAATGGTCTTTTGTCTTCACTGTTCTGGAGGCTATTGGCTTTCCTCGTGAATTCTGTAAAATGGTTAAAGTTCTCTTCAAAGATGCAAATGCTAAAGAGGATATCAACGGGGACATGATTGAATCCTTCTCTTTGGGAAGATCTATAAGACAAGGTTGTCCACTAGCACCAGCACTTTTTGTCATAGCATCTGAAGCATTACATCATGCTCTTAGAGATATAAGGCTTGGGACTAATCTGAAACTTGCACTTCCTGACCGGTCCAATCTTAATAATATACAGTTTGCAGATGACACTGCAATCTTTCCTTCTCTGGACAGAGACAATATCATGAATTTGATGAAGAGATTAGATTCCTTTCGCAGAGCATCAGGAGCTAAATTGTCTTAAAGTAAATATGTGCTCCTCGCATGGGATAATAGCCCTCCTGAATGGATTATTGATGTTGGATGGTAATGGGGAGGACCAAACAAAATTGTCAGATATTTGGAAATTCCATTTTCGGTCTCTCCGTCACTGCCTAATATGTGGCAATGGATGTTTGATAAAATCGAAAGGAAATTAGGTAAACGGAATAGGAATTCTCTCTCCTTGACAGGGAGGATACAGGTTTGCCAGAAAATTCTCTCCCCAGAAACTATTTATTATGTCTCTGCTTGGTTCTTTGCCTTATATCAGATTGGGAAAGTGGAGAAGAGTATAAGAAAGTTTTTGTTGTCAGATGATACAGGGAAGAATAGGAGGTGTGCAATCAAATGGAGTTGGTGTTGTCTTGCAAAAACTGAGGGGGGGGGGCTTGGACTTAAGGATCTTGAGATTCAGGGTATAGCACTTTCTGCTAAATGAATAGTTCAAGCCATTAATGGCTGGGAACCTTGGAAGGTTTAAATCAGAACTAATATCTTAAAGACAGTCCCAAAAAAGGCAAAACATTGGGGTAAGCTGCACCTTTGTGACCTTCTTTTTGGAAGCTTCAAGGTAATGCCAACAAGCGTTAGGGTTTTTCAAAACATTTGAAGGGCTTGGGAGATTACCAAAAGTAAAATCAGAGGAGGTGAAGCCATCATGAAGGACCAAAACACTGTTGTTGGTTTCAGGCCCTGTGGTGAAATTTAAAATATAAGGATAAGTGTTTAACCTTATAACAAGGATTCTCAGCAAAAGCTTGGAACAATGCCGGAATTAGCAGGATTAAAGATGTATTTCATAATAGCTGTGTTATGACTTGGGAACATATTCAATATGAGTACAATTTGAACAATAAAAATAAACAAACCTATTCTGTGATTATGAAGTCTCTCAATGCACTAAAAAATCTTGTTAAGATTCTGGAAAACAGTGATGAAAATCAGAATATAAAATGGATGGATGGCACCCCCTCCTGAAATTTAAAACTTTCCAATTGTACAAGGTCTTAACTTATAGCTCCTGTGTTTTTGGTCATCTTAACAAAGTTTGGAAAGTGAACTTAAGCAATAAAGATTGGGCAAAGGGTCTTTTAACTGTTGGTCAAATAAAATAGAGCCTAAAAAGGCATCCTTTAGATGGCAATTGCTATTACGAAAGTTGGTCATTTCTGGTTATCGCGTCCCTTGTTTGTTTTGTGGTATGCCTAAAGATGTCCCACATATTTTCTTTCAATGTCAATTTGTTGTCACTGTGTGGAGTCTGTTCATGGAGAATATTAGAGGTTGGAATGCTGAGAACAAAGTATTTTGGTTTGATTGTCTGTTTGGGTTTGTCAGTGGTCTTAATAAAAGTGGTAACTTATTTGGTTATTTTTGTCTACTGAGATTTTGCAGTTTTTGTGCAAAAGGAGAAATGAACACTGTTACCAAGCGAAGGAAAGGTTCCTTAATTGATTCTTTTTGTAGACTCGCAATTAGTTCTATTGTTGAACAGGTTACATTGATATATAGACTACCGGCAGATAGATTTTAAAAACTGTTGAAGAAGGATCATCACTGATATTTAAAGATGACATCAAGGAGGCAGGATGCTGGCCACATGATCTGAGGAAAATAGACAGCAAATGCCATAATGAATAGATTGTTTTCCAAAACAAGTACTGTAACGAACATGAGCAGCTAAAGAAGAGGGATAAGGCAATCAGGTATATGGAAGGAACTTATCAGAATTTTGATAATTCAAGCTGGGAGAGGATCTTCCCACCTATAGCAGCCATACCTGGTTGGGACTCATTCCAAGCAAGCTGAAACATTCCTAAGTCTGACAGAAAAGACAAAGTTAAAAGGAAAGGAGGGGATGGCAAATGAAGAACAGAGAGATGCGGATGATAAAGAAGACAAGGATGGAAATGAATGAAGATATGTGTTTTTGGAATCTGATTTGAAAGACATTCTATATAATATCTGATATCTACTAGACTATATCATGCTCCGAACTGCTTATGTGTTTTGGTTAGAATCCTGAATCTGCTGATGATGCAATGCTGTGACCAGCAAGGTCACTATATGTACGCAGTTTTCTTTTTGGTAATAGATACTCAAATCAAAAAATAAATTCTGAAAGACTTAATAGTTAATACAAAAATGGAATAAAAGATATGATAGTGGCAGAATAAACTTGTGGTAAGATAAAGGACAGATAAGGCATGCACTGGCTTGAATCAAAGCAAATATACAACAGCAATGTCCAATTTCCTTGTTAAGTTCTTAATATGGCTCTCTGCAACTATCTTGCTCTCAACATAAATTACTATATAATGGCTTCAGAAATACTTTGAAATGTAATAAATGTAAAATCTCTTGAGATAATTGTGCATACCAATATTTCTAGACCTTACCTCAACCTGGATTTTGAATTGTGATATCAAACGATCAACAACTTTATGTCTACTGTGAGCCCTACACAAAAACACAAAATGAAGTCAATCGCACATCAGAATTTCATCTTAAAGAAATGAAAATTACCAAAAATTTAAAATGACACAGTCGGGTAAGCCTTATATAATATAAACCAAACAGCAGAACAATAATGGGAATGCAAGTTTTCAAAGTGAAGCTTAAGAATTTATGTCAAAACAGTCCACTGAAAGGACCGTGATTATTTGGTAGACTCTCATGCTATAATTTCATCTTTAGTATGTTTTACTTGAGAACTTGACAAAAGCAAATAATCCCATTTCATTAAAATTACTTGTTTCTATTGCTACCACCTGCTGTACATTTGATATTGGGTGATGAACATATATATTAGATTATCTTGACAAATAAAATAACCATAGCTTCAATAGAGCTCAACAAAATGTACATCATCTTATGTTGGAACTTACAAAACGGGAAAAGCATCAAAGGTGGACTATAAAAATAGAAGTTTTGCATAATTCTATAAAATACCAGAACAAACAAAGATACTGTTGTGAAGTCCTTCACAACATCGCCCCAATTCTTGGGGACCCCCTAATTTTGAAATTTGGCTTGAAGGTGTTGATGGCAAATTGATGGAATCCGGCATTGAGGAGGTTAGAAACTTCAAAGGAA
>MU226709.1:2482739-2498043 GCA_018584345.1 Thuja plicata | reverse complement strand
AGGATCCACAGTTGTAAAGAACCTTGGAGTGTTTCCTCACGTCCTTTGTGAGTATATGCTTTTCAAGAGAGGGTTGAGTGTTTGATACCCTGTATCAAGCGTTTAGTCCTATATGTTATGTAGTGGTGCAAAACTCACATCAACAGATACATGTAATGTACAAGAATGTTGAATCAAGCCACGGCCATGCTTTCAAATGCCATTTACTATAACTTTAGAGTTTTATATAATAGTCATGCAAAAGATATTCACCATTTTGATGTGCACCTCGCTGATTTAAACTGACCCAACAAAAACATTTGCATTGGTGAGTAATAAATTTCCAGAGCTAAGTTCTTAGTTCTAATTCCAATCTTGGTATGGATTCGTGGATTCAATTTGAGGATATGGCAAAGAATAATTAGCGTTTGGTTCATTTTTTTTTAAAACATGTATGTATGTTTGTTTGTGTGGATGTGTATGCATGTATATATATATAGTCTATATATGTACCAAATAAGTTTGGTGGGTGTCAAGGGGCACCAACCCTAGCAAGGTCAAGGAGCAATGCCCCTCATAGGGATCTAGATTCACTTGGGATGAACCCACAATCACTAGGTCATAATTTGGGAATAAGACAGCCAGATCCATAAACACAGATATTCACAAGTGGCATCTACAAAAATTTACAAAGATACAAAACAGCAAGATCGCAAACATCCCTGAAATGTTCTACATCGAATTACTGACCCCCGACTATCACGTCCAAACTGTTCACGGTCATCCAAGATGAGAACTAGATCATACAAGTCGGAAAATCTGTCATTATTTTCCAGGGGGGGTGTTGCTAAGACATTTGTGTTAACTCTATCAGGATTTGGATCTGAACTTTTTTGGTGGTGATGGCTTAAACTCTGTCACAAAAAAATTAGAGAAACCAAATATCAGTGCAAGAATATATTTTCTCTAAATATTTAAAGGAAGCTTCATTAAGAAACAAATTAATACAGACCATAAAAATAGTCCTTCAGTATTAAGGTTAAAATCCAGAAAAGGAAAATCCAAAACAAGCAGAACAAATTGCAAAGCATAATAAATGAAAGTTGTGAAGTGGCGTAACGTACAGAAGATGTACAAGCTCTTAAAGTTGAAGCATATAGCTCAGTATTATGACACAAACTTGAAGTTTTTGTAGGTTCTGCCTGTAAACTTCTTCTTAAATCATCTTCCCCTGACAACAAGCAGAGACACCACCATAAGCCTATCAACACAGACTGAGAGAGAGAGAGAGTAGACTGGATATTGCATTAAGTATTCAAAGAAAAATATATGATATCCCATTACTTATTAGCAGTGTATAATCTTTCAATTCTGAAATACTACAACCTTTTCAGTTTACCTAAATCTGCCATGTTATTAGGAACTGAACAAGAATGAAGCTCGTTTCTGAAACTTTGTCTTATTTGTAGAGATGAAGTTTCAGCTTGTTCCTACAATAAATAATTTAAATTCAATCAAAAAGTGCTGCTGACTCCTTATTGCAAAAAATATAAATAACTCTTCTAGAAGCCACATGAATATCATTTTTATTGAATCCTATAAATTAGAGTTTGTGATTAAGACAAGAATGATCAGAACATTTAATAAATCATGCACACCCCCACTCGCCCACACATATATTGTTTGCAAATATGTGTGAGACATTTTTCAGTCACACGTGCACCCCCACATACACAAATTGTATACATGTATATAATTATCTGTGAAAGAGATTTTTCAGCAGCGTGCACACGCACCCATGCCCAGACACACAAACAATGTAATTACGTGCGTGTGAGAGAAATGTTTCAGTCTTGACCTGCCTTTGAGTAGATTGGGTGCAATTTCATATCCCTTGGTTTTATATCCTGTGACCAGGGTCAGGAACAGACCAGGACTTGCCAATCCACCTAAAAATTACTTATATTGTAATTTTTCATATTGTGTACCCCTAAAATTTGAAATTTCTACCACATGACCAAGTTTTGGAGTTAAGTAGACCTTGGCAATCCACCAGCACCCAAGATTAAAGTTCCTTGTGCTACATAACAAGACAAGCAGAATGCTTACCTTATCAACAAATTCAGTTGCTACAGAAGGCCAGCTCCTGATATCTCTGGAAGCGGATGACCTCATATTCGCATGGCATGCATTATTTCCTGGCTTTGTACCACCTAGTATTATATTATCTTCTTCTCTGTACTTGGGCAATGATGATGTTCCATTACAAACACCATTTACACTAGATGCCACTTCTGTAATCTGCTGACTGCATATTTGAGGAGCTCCATTGTTGAGTAAACCTGATCTTTCCAGGCACTCCTTTCCTGTTATTTTTCCTTCTTCCGTCAGCGTGTACCTACAGAAGTAACATACAATTAATCACTTTACTTTTTTCTGATTTTCATAACAAATGTTCCAGAAAACACATACAGAATACATTTTTATCAATGGTTCATTAGTTCTGATTTTCATAACAAACGTTCCAGAAAACACATACAGAATACATTTTTATCAATGGTTCATTAGTGCCAATCACTTAATGGAGGTACACATAAGAAAGTCCGTCACCAGAAAACAAAAACCAGTTGTCCAGGAGCAGCTGCTAAACCCTAATTTAATATCAGTGACTTGTATCTTATAGATGTGCCACTAAAATAATAAATACCATGCACTGAACTGAAAATTCCATAATTGCTAGGGTGTGTGTCTCCACATAAAGATCTGTCATATTCCAAATCAGGCAATACAAGCATGCAGGTGCAAGTGATGTGCACATGCTGAAATTTTGCAACTTTGAATTTACACTGCTCCAAACTGAACTCCTGGAATCAACATTCAAAGGAAATGATAAAGACAAATATATCCTTAAAGAAACCCAAAATCTAGGGTCAAATACATGTACATGTGTATATAGAGGAATTTTTAGCCTTTACGACTTAGTAAACTAAGAAAAAAATTGGCAAAAAAAATATGCCCTAATTGCACAACATCAAGAACTAGAACCAGTGAGTCTCAGGCCAAAATCAGTCACCCTTACTGCATTCTCTATGTCATTGGTCAAGATACTCTTCAAGCACTCATTTCTCAAGTGCTGGCAAATTTAGTAATTTATAAGATGCATAATTAAAAGGAACTCATGGAAGACATCTAGTTTAATTTTCTGATATAGTCTTTTGGCACAATCAGTAAAAGTGGTCCCTGTTTTACAGGGGAGTTGATTGCGCCTCTACAGTTTATTATATAGATAAGTATAACAAATGGGCAAAGCCACTGTGAGTTTATACCAAGTTCTCAGAGATTAATACAAAGTTCAAACTAATAAAAGTAGTTATAAATGCCAATACAGAGACATCTCTCAAAATTGTATCTTGATCCTTACTGAGAAAATCAAAAGTCAATTTCAACAGCTCATGACTCATGAGCTATTCACAACACAAAAAATGAAAAAAAATAGCACTCTACACCATATTTTGAATTGGCCGGTTTGTTGAATGTTTCCTACTTTCTTATCATGTGAACTTCAATGGCTGTAACAACAAAAAATAATTTCTTTGTACACAAGTGCCTTTCATGCAGGTTTACATGTTTTTGTTTAGTTTTCCTTCTCCTAGACTTCTTACCTGAATCTAACACTACAGGCAATAATGTTTCTGACATTTAACTGCTAATACACTTGTAAACATTTCATCTTAGAAATCAGAACATAGAAAACTATGCATCAAATTAAATGATCATCAAACATAGATTTGCATGAACTTGGGGAAATAAGGAAAATATACTTCAGCCAACATTAAACATGTGACTTGTCAAATTTAGTTGCTTACTTTCCTGGACAACTTGACTTCACAACTAGTCCTTTTTCTATCAATGTCTTCATCGAGCTCCACCCAGAATACCATTCTTTGGGCTGGTTCCCAAATCGTCCAGGATGCACACTGCTCTTCGATGGCCTGGTGAAAGATGCTGAACATTAAGATTAAAATGAATAAATACCAACATCCCCTTCTCTGTCAATACTACAAGATAGATACATGAAACTTAAGAAAAAATATCAATGAGGGAAGGCTAACAAAGTCACCCAATAGCATTTGTGGAAAGCCCGCTAGCTTCGGCTGCATCAATAAGTTCCTGCTTCAACATATACTCATTTTCATTTTGAGTTCCCCTGTTGACCACACAAGAACTTGTACTCATAATAAGCTAATTAAGATTGTGTACTGTCAATATCTTCCGATAATACTTTTCAAAACACATCTCTGCATTAGCATAGGGAAAGTAATTTTGAACATTAAACTATTCCAGATCATTCTAGTTACAATATGTTAAGCTGAATGCATCTCACCTGTAAAGAGCAATCAGAATTGCATATGGTGCAGAACCCTTTTTAGGTAAATATCGACCTGAACCCCTGCCCTTTTTCGCTGCATATAAAGCATTGGAAGAGTTAGAACTCATGCAATGATGTTGTGCTTTAAAAACTGCTACCTGAATTCCAAACTGTTAGTTGTGTATGAAAAAAATTACTCATCCTCTTATCAGCACCGAGAAAATCCCATTGGTTAGTATTAGCAACTGTTCTGTATCTCCAATCTTCTTTGTTTAAAATTGCTTCAAATTCTTTTATATATAAAATGAGTTCAAAAGATTTATACTGTTTTGTGTATAGCACTTTAGAATTCGAAATTTAAAAAAAGAGTTCTAAATGTAAACAAGGAAATTCTATCAATATCAGCTGCTCCAGTATCAATTACTAGGACATATTAATTAACTTATGTCATCGCTTTAAATCTTAAGCACTATTTTTAAGCTATCTTAGATTTCACGTCTCCTACACCTTTATGTTTTTCCCCATGCAGAACTCGTTGTCCACCTCAGCATCCAAGTGATGGAATTCAATAACTGTGCAAGAAACTGGAAAGCCTTGTGATTTATTTATCTTCTTGGCTGAAAAAATAAGCAAATATTTAAAAAAATGCACAGATCGTGAGAAAGTATTTACAAATAAGAGAAATGCATGTGCCGAAATTTTATTGTTGAGTGTGCAGGTTGCAGTGAACTTTAAAAGTCAGAGGAGATTATGTCGTTCAGGAAATTGCAACAACTTTTTCAATGCATTATATTGCATGAGGCTGAGACCACAAACAATATTTATACACAATATTTATACATAAATTTTTACCCCAATTGTATCACATACATTGGTTGTAGATAAGGATTCTATCCTTCTGCTCAGGAAGTGCTGAGGATGAGTCAAAATGTTTTTTTCGTTTATTTGTAGTAACAGATACATTTTTACAGTATCTGCTGAAAATTATTTTCATTCAGGCCCTATAATATTCACAGCAGAGATGCATGTGCACAGATATGCATACGATATCGGATATGGATATGGATACAGCCATTTTTTTAGACTCCTAATATGAATATAGCCAGGTACAGCATTCATAAAAAACCAGTGTTACCCGAGGACATGTATCCGGCATAATTTGACCCATCCTGTAAACAAGGACGTCCCAGAAACTCGGAAACTTTTGGAAAGCTGTTCCCTGGCTGTCCCATAAAATTAATGTTTGACTTTTAATAATTTGTTTGACTTTTAATAATTTGTTTGACTTCCACTCTCATGTGAACTCTCAATTTAAATTATTTAACGAAAACATTATATATTAAGGTTCTATAATGTATATAAACATGCTTTATCCATGTTTTCATACAAATATTTAAAATTTCCCTATATATTTTATATTTTCCCTTATATTTTATATTTTCCCTATTTTTTATATAGCTGTCCCCACTGCCATCCCCTGTTCTGGGAAAAGAGAATCTGTCCTAGAAACCTGTTTCCCCGACCCGAAAACCCGGGTTAACATACTAAAAAGCCTATGTTACCCTGAGTTTCCGGGACAGGGGTACATGTTCCCAAGTCCTTGATTTTTTGAGGCATTTTTGGGGATGGCTAGTGAACAGCTATAGGATAATAGGGAAATTTTAATATTCATACAAAAACATGGATAAAGCATACAAATGTACATCATTGAATGTTAACATATAACATTTGTGCTAAATTGAGAATTCACATGAGAGTCAAAGTCAAACAAACCAGCAAAACTCAAACCTTAATTCAAATTCCTTTCAGAGTTCATAATCCTAAAGGAAGTGTGTTAAATTTGTATGAGATTGGTGAGGAACTTGCATTGTTGTTCCTGCTATATAAAAGAGGCCAAATAGCATATTTTCCGAGATAGTTGGTTCTTTCTTTGCACTCTATATTTCTGTTCATTCATATGTTTTTGAATATTACTTTTATAACAGTTGCATTAAACAAACAAGCTATATATGCAAACCTGGAACGCATGAACAGCAGAATTAAAACTTACCTATGATCAAAAATAAGATGTTTCAGAGTGAAAATTTGGTGTATGGTGAAAGGGGACATTTCCTTTTTTGTGTGTCAAAAGAGGACAGCCTGAGACATCCCCAAGGTATTCCCCCATCCCTGAGACGTCCCAGAAATGGAGACACCTGAAAACCCCCAAGGATGTGTCCCAGGGTAACCTTGTAAAAAACACTCATATATGACACAACTTTCTAAGTTACTTTATGAGATCTTCCTATATTACCCCAAGTTGCCAAGATGGGGACAGCAAGGGACAAAGGAACAAGGTTCAGGGACAACAACTTTTCGGGCCATTTTTGGGTATGGCAATGGACAATGAAGGGGGCAGATATATAAAAATATGGGGAAATTTTTAAATATGTAAGGAAAATTTGAATATTCATATGATAACATTCGTAAAGAGTTCATATATACATTATAGGTCCTTAATACCTAATCTTTGTGTTGAATTAAGAGTTCACATGAGAGGTTGAACAAATTAGCAAATGTCAAAACTTAGTTCAAAATGCTTTCATAATTCATTGTCAATATGTATGTGATATTAAAAAATAGTATACAAGTTACAACAAAATTCCCAAAGGCTGCCAGTTTCACTTCAAATTACAAAATGAAAATACGAAAAAAGAAAGTAAACTGTTGTCCATAATCTGCACCCATCCCAGCACAACACTACCAATATGAGGGACTACCTCATCCAATGGAATCCCAACCAATCCCTCCTATGCCTCCTCATCAACTTATTAGAAAATATGGCAGAGGCGGAGAAGCTTAAAAATTAACAATATAGTACGTGCTTCACTCATTGTGATTTTCATTCAATACATATTTATAGGATTCTTCAATCCTATTTTTAAGGAAACAATATTCCCAAATAGGTTTAGTTGTTTTAACAACTCAACATACAACCTCTAATTAAAATAACCTATTAAACAAACCAACCAGATTATTAATAATATTAAGTTGTTTATTAACAACTTAATATTATAACTCCAAATTATTTATGCACTCAATATTCTTCATACCTACATGTGAACACTAGTTCCCAACACTCCCCCTTAGTGTGAACATGGGGTGAAAGGAAAACACAACACTTGATGCAATCATTTTAACACGAGAGCATACACTCCACTCTTTTTTATACATTATGCATACACCACAAATCAAAATTTTACAGTATTACTTAGCAAATTCTACATTTTTCTTTGTAATCTCCCCTTATTGGATTCCTTTAGAAACAATGTTTTCCTTGGAGCAATTCTTTTGCACCATTCTCTTAGCGAATTCCTCTAGAGACATTGTTTTCCTTGGGGCAATCTTTTTGCACCATTTATTTAAGCAGGATTTCCTCGTACACAATTCTTTGCTTGGTCATGCTTGGGATGTGTTTACTAGCATAACTTGCTAGACCATCAACTCCAACTTTTACATCTCTCTCTCTCCACATGACCCATAGTAAGTTTAACCTTACTAGGCTAGTTTGGTCACGTCTTTTCTTTTATCCCTCTTCATGTGGATGTTTCTTTTATCTTGGTTTTAGACTAATCAGGACCTAGGTCACTTGTGGGCTTGGTGTTTTCCTTGCCTCTTTTACCTTATAAAGTTTTTTGCTATGCCTTGCTCTACTTTACCACGAGTATGAAGCCAGTTCATGTTACCACTAAAGTGGGGGTAGATTTAGTGTCCTAAATTGTAAGCATGTATAAATTTGGTCCTTAATTAGGCCCTATTTTATTGTCCAAGGCTTCCGTGCCCATTATGTTTGATCCAACCTCAATTTCGAACATGTTTTTGAAATTCCCATATTAAAATTGACCCCGAACTCAAATATGAGTCTTGATTGGTTGGTATAGTGTGCCTAGGGAGGTATGGAGGAGTCCACTCGCCCTAGACCTTGGGAGTCACACCATACCCCACAACTTAGGCCCAAATTTAAATGGTATAACGGTCAGCCTCCTCCGGTAATCATTCATAAGCATTCAATTGACAAGCAATCAAGCACTCAAGATTTCAACTCAAGGAGAAATCAAGGCAATGTATTCACATTGATATCCATCCATTCAAACATCAAGCATGGAAGACAAGAAGTAATGTCCATATCTAAAAATATGTGAGGGTATTCATGTTATTCCTACCCTACATCCAAGGTCAAGACAACTTTATCAACACTTTTAAGCATCTCAAAGATATAAACATCTTATCAAGCCTGTACTACTAACAACACACTTCCTTTATTATGCATTCTATTTATATTTCAAGGTTAATTTCTATATAGGGTTTTGACCAAGGCAAACCCCATTCCACAAATATTTTCCATGTTTTATGTGTGCAAGTGATAGGTGGCGCAGTTACAAAGAAGGCTACAAGCATATCAGACTTAAAGTTACAAGTGATAGAATTCTCATCAAAATTTGTTGGGTCTAAGGCGACTCCATCGGTTTGAGGTGAGCCCGGCCAACCCTGACCCTCCAAGTCACCTTGTACCTGCCATTTCGGACTGAAATTTGGATCATAGGTTAATCATTGTTTTGGGTTTCCAAATCTGGTTTCAGAATCAGAATTACAGTTTCTTGTCTACATGTGTACATAATACTTACTCTATTCCTCCATACTTGCAATTCCATTTCTATTTACACTTTGCATAGTCTAATTTTCATTGTTGATAGAGGAGTCTAATTGGTTTTAACACCTTAAATCTATTTTCTATTTCATACATATTTTGTTGATTAGTGGCATATAAACCATCTCAAGAAGGATATCACTTGTCGTATTTTACATAGATATTTTTAGAATATAGAAGTGCTAGTTAGGAACCATTCAACTTCATGAACAGACCAATGGCACATTAACAATGTTTATTTTTAGATTAATATTATTTTTATAAAATATATTAGTAAATTTATTCAAATTATGTCGAAGGCATTTCTTATGTGAAGGGGGCAAGTATTTTTTTTTTAAATCAACGGTCCATAATGTGTTAGAATGGTGAAAGATTATTAAGAAAGATTTAATCATTCGACATTTTTTTGTTAATTTATGAGAAAAAGGAGAATATGCTAGCCTATGCCCACATCAAAATATGACGAGGGATAAAGCTCCACATTGCTTCAAGGTCCCTTCAACCCCTCCAAATTTCAATGCTCATACATTGGAGATGCCAAATTTGATGGTCATTCATTCCTATCTAAGATCTACCCATAATTTTCATTCACATTTCCCTAATTCTAATGATCCAAAAGATGATCAATTATGTATTTGATTTCTCTCCTGTGGAATTTCATGTGTAATTGAACCATCGAATCTTGCAGACATTAATAGGAAATAAGTAATTTAAAAAACCCAAAAGAGGCTTGAGAATTTGGGTGTCAAATCTTGCAACTCTACAATAAAAGTCGTGTTGCAAAAGAATAAAGACAAAGGAACAACCACAAGTTCTCCTAGTAGAAATACAAGCAACAATAAAGTTAAGAATGAAGCATTGTGGTTACTGCCCATGTCGCTTATTTATACATAATCTTCTCCAAAAAAAAATCTATCCATTATACTATGAAAGTAAAGCTTTCCTAATACATATTGCAATCTTTTTGGTTCTTAGATAGTTTTTCTACAACATTCTCAATGCTAGAGACAATGATGAAATGACCTCAAGATATTGTTGTGCCTTTGTTTGATCCATAGTTTGGCTATCTAAAAAGAGTTTGAATGGGTGTCTTGATGCAGGCCATTCTTTTTGCATTAATTTACACATGCTAACATTATAAATAATTGTTCATGTTTGCACTTGTTGGAGCTACGTTTCTTTGTTGGCATTTCTAAATGGTTAATTTTAGAGCTTTCCCTTCCAACCCCTAACTAGAAATATTTTTGCCTAGTATGTAATTTGTAAATGTAGCCTAATTTCGTTATCATCTCAATCAAGCTGCGTTGATTATGAGTAATCAACTAATATCTAAGGTTCATTTTTGTTTCATTATTAAAGCATCTTTGCTCAAAATTAAATGTTGATAAAGAAATGTACATCATTTTATACAGATGTTTTAACAAAAATAGAAAATTATACAATGTTTGCATCAAAACATTCTTTACTCATAAAGTAAGATACATATCCCACACAAATTGTAGGATTAACTGAAAAGGTGCATGATAAAGTAAAATATGCATAGAAATGGAAGCATAGATTAAAGAGAAAGATCCATCATTGCCTGGTGAAAGACAGGCCATAGTTGAATCAGTAACAACTATATCTTCAGTCGGCTTTCCTCGTGTCTTCAAAGTACCTGCAGGGTAAATATTAACTGGTGATAGAGCTCGGGATCATAATCTTTAATCTATACATCAACAACTCATATGCATACCACTTGTATAATGCATCTGCTCAATTTTAGATTGAAGTTACCGGAAAGGAACAAAGCTGAAAAGATAATTATTTTTATCTAATGTGTTTGTCTCATGTGCACGTACAGGTGCACATTCATTGTTTATTAGCATGCGGGGTAAAATGGGCTCCCACAAGGGTGGAGCCCAACATGCTATAATCATAAGAGGTACAAGGACAGTAATATGCTGCAACATGTTATTTTACAACAACATACTCTTGATGGAGATGTTACAGATCGGTGAACAATGCCAAGAGTCACAGGCTCACTGATATTTAAGGATATTGAAAATCAATATATCAGTGTGAATGACAACAAATCTGATAAAAGGAGTGAAACAATAATTAGAGATCAGTTATTACATGGCTGTCATGCTATAAGGTTGAGGACACATCAAGACACCAAAAATGAAGGAAATATGATAATAATCTCTTAAAAAAAAACGATGATAATGTTTTCAAATAGCGACTTATTTTATGATAATGGTCTGATCAGGATAGAACCAAGCAATGGCAAATCTAAAGGTATACATTCAGAAGAGTGATCACTCAAATGCTAAAGAATACAACTGTATGAAGTCACATAAAGGAAGAGGCATATCATGAATGCAGGATAAAGAAGGAGCCAAGCATTGACCAAGATTCATATGCTTCCTGCTAAACAGTGGTACCAAGTTAATCATTGTCGAGAGAACAAACATTTGCAGTAACAGCAACAGATCATCAAGGTACATTCACAGAAAGGAAGATGCTATACTATATGCAGATATGTGATATCAAGGCCTCCAAGGATAAAAGCAATAGATCCATTACCAGGTAAAGAAACAAGGATCACAGTAACATCAAATTCAAGGTCAAAAGGGGCATAATAGCAAGATGGAGTAGCTCCAATAAGAGTTACAAATACAACATGACAGCAAGATATCCATATCACCATGAGCATGAAAATCAACAGTAGAAGATATCATAGACATCAAAGGGCAGCAATACACTTAAGGATAGTGAATATGGTAGAAAGATATTGCCTGAACTCGTTGACACCAAAAGCATGTGCAGTGGTATTACTAGGAACATGGAGCAAATAGACATATGCACAGGTATGAAAGAATCAAAGTTACAGCAGGGTTCAATAAAGAAGTACCAAACCAAGGAGTACAAGAAGTAAACACACATATCATAGTAGAACAATGCCAATTGATTGAAACATTGTTACAACAGGTATCACAAATACAGAAAATAAAGAGCATTCAATGAACGGTCAACACTGGATATAACAGAGTACATGAATGGACAACAACTCTGTTATAACAAACAAAAGCATGCTATCAAATCAGATCAATAGAGTATCCAATGTCTTTGCAAAGAGGTCACCGTTATTTTTACAGGAACGTATCAAGAACATGAAATATGAGCATCATCATGAGGTATCTAACAGTGCAAAATAACTGAGAATGCATACCGTGGGAGGAGCAGTAAAGATGATAGTAAAGGGCGTAGTTATTAAAATCATAGCACTGTTACAAAAATAATCATGTTTCCAAATATCAACAGTAGTAATCCACAACCATATTCAATGGAGCAGTGATCAGGGTGCAAAGCAATGAATTCAAACCCCATTTTATATCAAAGTACATCAAATTTCAAGAAAAGTTCACCGTTTTTTAAATAGATACAACAAATGAAATTCAAGGAATGCTTTTATTTCTTAAAAACTCAGCTAAATAAAGAGGCCACGACTACACAGTAATTTGGAGCTCGAAATAGAAATATACAGGGGTCGTGATCTGTAGCCATCATTTTTTAAATGCGGCAAATATATGAAAGAACGCGATTTTATTTGTTGCAACTGAAGACATGTGGAATATGCAGTAAGGTTTCAGATGCGATTTGTGTTGCCAATGCAGAGAAAATGAAATTAAATATATTTCATATTTTCTTCATAGGAATGGAGCATTGCAGAAAACATAGGACCCATTTATTTATCATTATTCTTCTATGTAAATGGAGCTTGAATATGACAGACAAAAAACACATAGATGTTCAAATAAAGTCGCAGCTAATGAATATGTGCGATGAAACCCTCATGAAACAGATACAGAGGAAACATCTAAAACACTCATAATGGCAAAGTCCACAGAGCTCTTTGAGATGTGTTGGTAAAGAACTCAGGTTTAAAAGAAACACACATTGATATTTTTGAAATAAACTGAAATCAATGCGCTGAAAAGGGCAAATACCTGTAGAAAAGACTTCAAAGTTCTTCAAGACCCGGCCTGGAATTTGATGGCCATTTTTCCATTTTTGAACCAGGCTAGAAATTTATGGACGCGGCTATGCTCCCGATAAAACGCACCCCCGTACACAAAAAATACCATCTTACATACATAAATTTACATGGCATGCATCTAACGGGAGAAAACGGAGTAAAACAGCGCCAAACAGAATTGTTTGTCAGTTTTTTTTGAATTCGTTTGAATATTTATCAGTCTTTTGGGGAATTCGTAGATTTGAATGACGAATTATTTTAATTTTAAAATCTTTGCCATCCCTTTGAATCAGAGGAGGAGTTACATTTTTAAAATCGTTGTTGCCGCTTTTGAAATATAATGATTTGAAATTTTTATGCGACGGTTTTTATTTTATTTTTAAATGTTAAGATTTTTATTTTTATTTTTATTTGTAAATTATTATGATTTTTTATATTAATCTATTAAAAGATGTTCTTATATTTTATCTTTGATATTTTTTAATATTATTTTTTATATTTTATTATATATATTTTAAAAAAATTAGGATTGTGAGACTAAAAAATAAAATAATTCTTAATACAATTCCAAATGAAAAAATAAAAGATAATAATGTAAATACAATTAAAACTTTAAATAAACTATAATTATGTTGTGAGAAGTAATAAGTATAATGACAAATTACTTCATATTATTGAATGTTTCATATTGTCAAATCTATTTCATTTTTTTATTTTGAATATTTAGGGTTAAGATAAGCCTTAATTCTTTATATATAATAATATTTATATTCATATATTATATTGTTCATATATTACATAATATTATATTATTAATTTGTAATATATGTATAATAAAAATATTATTCATTTATAAATATGATATATAAGATAGTCTAAAAGAACAACATTAAAATAAATATTTTTGAAATCGCAATAGCCTTAGTGACGCTTAGTGGTCCTTGATCTACTTAATCTCAATGCTTTATTAGTTGGGAAGAGAGCAATTGGCACGATTTTATCTAATCGTAGAAATTAGAAGTTATGATTTCTCAAGAGGCAAAGGAAAGGGTCATGAAAAGAGGTAGCTAGTGTAATATTACTATGTGAAGGAAACTTGTTGTGTAGAAAGAATGGAGATTCAAAATTTTAGTTGAAAAACTAAATGTTAACTATCCACAAGAACACAGAGAATTAAAATTAAGGTCCCAAGAAAAGGTAAAAACAAAGATCCACTATCTACTATCTTTCATGTATTTGAGTTGGAATGAATAATTTTGAGATTCAAGTGGTTCTAATCATATGAAAAGTTGTAGAAAACTATTTTCAATGATTGGTGAAAGTTTTAAAAGTGGATTAAAATTATTACTATAGGAGCCCAAATGCTTTTACTAGAGAGGGGAGAGAAAGGGTGAGAGGGTGAGGCGACAACCTAGATAATGGAGAGAGAGAATAAGAGAACAAGAGAGACTAATAGAGATTAGGGAAGGGAGATATATATAGGGGTAAGGAGAGAGGGGGAGATAGAGAGGAAGATGCACTTTTATTTCTCATTAGATGTTATCTCAAATTAACGATTGGATATCAAAACCTTCCTTCTTAAGTAAAAGAGAACCTAAAAAGGATTTGATTGTAAATATGAAGTTCTAGATTGAACTACACATGATGATTTCTAACCTACACAAACTTAGTTCATGGTTTGTAAGGTGTGATTTTTCTACTCATTTGATTTCATCTGAAATAATAGGTTGGATATCACAACCTTCCACTTGAGATAAAAGTTGTGTGTTCACCTCAATAGAATTTGATTGTAAATATGAAGTTCTAGGTTGAACTACATGTGCACACAAAAGTAGTGTACTTCTATGAATCCTTACATGCAAGGAAACTCAAGAATGAGCCCTCACAAATCGATCCATAGCTCCCTATGCATGGAGTTGCAAGATTTGTAAAATTGCTTTCAGCTAGAGCTATAAACTCATGACCTTGCCAATAAACCATACAATGAGAGATTCACAATGAAAACAAGGGCAAGAATGCCAATATCTCCAATGAAACCAAATGTATGCAATGCAATGCAAATCTAAATGACAATGCAAGCTAAGCTATAAAAATGAAAGTACAATGCAACTAATCTATGAGAGGAAAGAACAAGTGTTACCAAGCCTTCCTATTTAGACTATGTGAGATTATTCTATTGCATAAAAGGAAACTAAGCTATGAAATGAAGCTATGGATGCTATGATAATGCAACTATGAAAACAAATAT
>MU226709.1:2442803-2454674 GCA_018584345.1 Thuja plicata | reverse complement strand
CACATTAAAAATCCATGTGTCAATGTGTTTATGAGTCATTACTTTAGTGTTTTGCATTACACATAACTAATCTGGATTGATCGGTATACACTAAGCAATTTACTATTTTTTGGTAAATGAAAGACTGCTAATCGATAAATAGTAAGAACAAGGTTTAAAGGTGAACTCTGAGCAGTAGTTATTTTTTATGATTATTTGAAGGCATACATCTTGTAGGGCTGAAGATAACTAGAGGCTTAATATTGTGGTACTAAGTTTTTGGGTTGATTACTTGGAATATTTTTGAGGCCACTGATTCACCCCCCCCTCTCAGTTATTCTAACAATTGGTATCAGAGCTTGTGTGCTTAGAAAGGGAGTTTAACAACTCAAGCAAAAGATCGCAAGATGAACAGATGAGATGTGCCCAAGTTGAATAAAGACAACTTTGCATCATGGCAAAGCAAAATAAGAATCCACCTATTAGGTATTGGAAATGATAGTGTTCAATACTTAGATATTGAATATGTGTTGCCTACAGGACCTCACACACTTGAGAAATTAAGAGAAAAGCATGAGCATAATTACATGATGATAGAACTTGCTTCCTCACTCTCCGATGTTGAGTTTCAAGATGTCAAAACCTGCACCTCTGCAAAGCAAATGTGGGATAAATTAAAGATGGTACATGGAGGAGATGCTAATGTATGAAGAGCCAAGGCAGAAATCCTAAGAGGGAGGTTTGATGACCTAAGGATGAAAGAAGGAGAAAATATCACTCAGTATAGCTGCAGAATAAAATATGTAGTCAATGTTATCCAAGGAGTTGGAGGTGTACTTGAAGAAGAGACAGTGGTAAGTAAAATCCTAAGAACCTTGCTACTTGTATATGCTATTAGAGTATCTACTATACAAGAAATGAGAGCAGTTGCAAACAATTCTGTTACTCTAGATAGTCTGATTGGTAGACTGATTTCATTTGAGATGAATAAATTTGATAATAGTGTCTTACCATTTGTAGAGTCTGCATTCAAATCTTCTTTAAAAATAAGTAAGTCAAGTCATAAACACACTATGAGGAATGATAGTGAAAGTGATAGTGATGATCAAGGACTTGATGAGATTGAAGCATTAATAGCTAGAAGATTACAGAAAGGCAAAGGTAGATACAAAGGTAAATTACCACTTGTATGTTTTAATTGTAAAGAGGTTGGACACTTTTCTGCAAGATGTCCTATCAGAAGAAAAGATGACAAAAGTAATGACAGAACATATGAAAAGAAGTTTGATAGAGGTGATAACAAAGATTACCGAAGCAACCGACAATGTGATAGAAGAGATACCCGAGACTACAAGGACAAAGGAAAGAAAGATTGTTACCTAGCTAAGAATAGAGCTAATGATACTGACATTGAATCTGATGAAGACATTGAGATGATATTTGTAGCCATGAAGGATGATTCAAACGAAGAAGAAGAAAGGTATGTAGAGACTGCACTCATATCTAAAGTTAGTAAGAATGATGTCTGGATCATATATAGTGGCTGCACTCAAAACATGATCGGTGACAAACAAAAGTTTGAAACTTTTGTGTACTATAATGGTGGTTCAGTAAGAATGGGTAATGACACACCTTGTCCAGTTGAAGGTAAAGGAACCATAATGCTGAATAACCTGATCAAATGTGAAAATGCTTACTGGGTAAAAGGACTTAATTATAATTTGTTAAGTGTTTCACAGCTGCATAATACAGGTCACCGAGTAGCATTTGAAAATAAGAAGGCAAAGATCTTCAATGAATCGGGAAGGTTGGTCGCAACTGGTGAATAGACAAAAGGTAACCTTTTATATCTTGACGACATTAAAACCACTTGTTTGATGGCTAGAAACGAAGACATATGGTTATGGCATAAGATATTATGTCATGTGAATTTTGACAACATGATAAATATAAGCAATAAAAGGAAAGTAAGAGGCTTATCGAGCATGTCTAAGCTTGAGCATATCATGTGCAAGAATTGTCAAAAAGGTAAGATGACAAAGTCTAGTTTGAAGAGTAAAGCCCATACATCTGATGCAATTCTAGAATTAGTCCATATTGATCTATGTGGACCCATGAGGACAAAGAGTTACTATGGTGATAGGTATTTCATTCTCTTTGTAGATGATTATTCTAGAAAGATGATAGTTATGTTCTTAAAAGATAAATCAGAAGCATTCAAGATGTTTAAATGGTATAAGGCTATGGTAGGAAAACAAAGTGGTAAAGAATTAAAATGCTTAAGATCAGATAGAGGAGGGTAATTTATTTCAGACGGATTCACTAACTTCTACAATGAGCATGGAATTAAAAGATAGGTTTTTGCACCAAGAACACCACAACAAAATGGGATTGCTGAGAGGAGAAATAGATCAATTGTTAACTGTGCAAGAACATTGATGATTGAGAAAAGCATCACTCAAACTTTCTAGAGGGAAGGTGTTAGTACTTTTGTCTACACATTGAATAAAGTACAATTGAAGAAGGACACAAAGAAGACACCCTATGAGATTTGGTATGGTTGCACACCCAATGTAAGTTACTTCAAAATTTTTGGTATTCAATGTTATATTTTGAAGGATGATAGAAATAGATGGATATTCCTTCACTAGGGGTGAGGAATGGAGAGTTGGCCTGCCTAACTATAGTTGTGAGAACTCCAGTTAACTAGTCTAGTCAACGGTGACAACATTGGATCAGAAGCAGGAAAGCCCTACTATTCTATGGTGGATCAGCCTGTTGGCCATAGAATTTTAGGGGGCCTCCCTGATTGTTTTATCCAAGCCTGACCAGCCCCCCAGGTTAGCTCCTTCCTCATTAGGCTCCACCCCCCACCTCTGCACGGTTATTTGGCTAGGTAGGAGAACATTAACTTCCTCCCTCCCACCCACTAGCCACCCTACCATTTTATAGGTTGTCTCGTTAACTTGTTTGAAACTCCCCCCTACTATTCAATGACATTGCCTACCTGAGCATGCTTTCCCCATAGAATTGTAGGGATCTGTCTGAGCATCTAGTTGAAACAGGGGCCCCTACTATTGTAAAGGCGGGTAGGCCCCTCCGGTAATAGTAGAAAACTTTGCCCTGTGGGAAGGCCCTTATTCTAAATTATTTGGAGCCCCTACTATTGTAATGGGCAATAAAATAGGAGGGAGGGAATCGTGCATGCAGAGTGCCCCTACTATTCTAATGGGCTTCTACCCATTAGAATAGTAGTGGGTCTAGGAGTGAAGTTTGTTACTTCTAGCAAGCGACCCACCCCATTGCCCTATAGAAGAGTAGGGGCCCATCGCCATATAAATTTGAGGCTTGTTAAAAAGAGAATTAGAATATATGGTCGGTAGCGAAGCTAGGGTGGTACAAATCTTGGGTGGTGGGGTCCGCCTCTGTAGGGTGGTGGGGTCCACCTTGGGTAGGGGGGTTTGTGGGGGTAACTTATCATCCCATAGTGGTAGGTTTCTCCCCTAGCGTAGTGGGGTTTCCCCTATAGTGCGGTGGAAGTAGAGCAAACAAGAGCAGGGACCCTACTATTTTATAGGCAACTGCTTCATCTATACCCATAACTGCTCATGTATCTTGGTTGATGGAATCAAGAACTTATGCTCGATATACTACTACTGCATCAACCGACTCCCCTTACAATTATATGGGCTCCTGTGACTGCTGTTGAACCTCTCTCGCTACCTATGATGCTACTGTCTCTGCTACTGCTGCTGCTGGTGATGAAGGTAGTGGTGGATGAGTCGGGATGGGAAGGGATGTGACCTATGGCTAGATCGTATCCGGTTAGTAAGAAAGGTAGTCTAGTCAAAATTATGGGTAGTCTAGCAATGTTACCCTACATTCTTTCATGGAATGGATGTTGTCTGTACTATTGCCTATGCTACATGTGATGGAAATGGGTATTGCCTGATATGAGGGGGGACTATATGAATGCTCGCAATAATGGATGCTTTCCCAGACCTTACTAGATCTGCCTACATGGGGCTCAACTAGTTATGTCGAAATGCAACTCAAAAGCAAGCCGACCGCAAATGAATCCCTTATAGCTAATGACTTTTTATGTTGTAGCATTAGATTTGGGTTATGAGTAAACTGCCTGTCTTCATGAATCAAATGGTCTTCATCATGCTCGTGATCACTATACTAGCCAAGATAAAGAATACATTCTATTAGGTAGAAAAGGGAGAGCAGAACACCTCGACCAATGGGAGAGCGGGTTAAAGGCAGTAAAGGCAATCTGGTTGGATGGCCCTAGGAGGCCAGTGTTTGAATTAGGTGACTGCTAATGCTAATACATCTAAAAAAGCTATAAAGAAAGGCTGGAGAAGAGAAGAAGGTTTTTGGGGTAGGTCTATTAAACTAGAAGCAGAGTCCCTTATATTATAAAGGGCAACGCCCATGGAGTAGAAATTGGGAAATTTTCACATGTGCATGTAATAAAAGTAGTGGAAGAGGTATTCTATTTCATTCTTATTTTGGTTTGGTAAGCGCCAGACATTGAGGTAAAGGAGAGGGGCATATTACCCATCTAAACCAATTGACGAATATCCATCCATCCATTTCTATATCTCATATCCACTAGTCTTAGAATAGTAGGGCCCACCCACCCTGACCTGCCCTTAGAAACTCGACCGCGTCAACCACCTTAGAATAGTAGGGCCCACCCACCACCTCTTTTCTATTACGTGATCTCCCTACTATTCTAAGGGGCGTTAGCATGTTACGTATAGAATATTTTGGAGTATTAGTATAATTAATACTCATACATGATTCATCTATTGACAAATGCTCAAACAAACTTTGAAAAACTTCCGACTCTGAAAAGGAAAAATATTCTCTTGCTTGATTTGATTCTTCTTGGAACATTTTTTCTTGTTCCATTTCTTTTAGTATTTTCTGATTCTCCAATAGTATCTTTAGTCTTCGTATCATTTCTTTGTATCTTTAGATTTCTTCAACTCTGTGTTTTCTTTCTATTTTTATGAATTGTTCTGGTTCTGAAGAGAGAGCAAATATTTTTTCTACTTGAACTAGTTTTTCTTCTAGTTGTTCGAGTTTGTTTTTTACTTCCTGAATCATTTTGCTTCGACGAAGATAAAGTATTGATTCTTCCCATTCATAAAGGTTTTCAGGTTCCCAATATTCATTTGGAACTAAATTAAAAGATGAATCAATTTCCCATTCGATGTCATTCAATTCAGGGCTTTCCCAACTTATTGTTTCTTGATTCTCTGATATTCTATAATTTTTATGATTCATATTTGTGTTAGACTAAACATGTTCTTTTGGATTGAGCAATCAACGTTGATATCTCCTTTTGCCTTTTGGCAAAAACATAAAAAGATGCGGAACGAGCAATAAATTTTCCTTTCTAGCTCTAGCTCCAAGATGTTGTAAAGCTAGAAATATCTTCATCAAATTATATGATGATTTGTTTCTTTCAATTAAGGCTCGAGTATTGAAAAAATAGACAAGTAATGGTAATGCTATTATCATTACAACTTTTTTTGCTTGATCTTTTAAAATAAATATACGCATATCTCGTATAAGTAATGTACTAACAATCTGAAAGTCAAAAAGCTTAACAACACTTTATCGACCATAAAATATATGACTTAATAATCTCATCAAATTGGATTTGTTCCATGGAACGAATATCTCCATCATGTAATCTTTAAATTTTGACTGAATGCTAAAGAACCAAACTATTTCTCGGTTCTTTCCGATAAGATCCATAGACCAGGGGTTTTCATGTATTTCCATTATATGGGTTAAACTTGTCAATGTGTCAATGTGTTTATGAGTCATTACTTTAGTATTTTTCATTACACATAACTAATCTAGATTGATCGGTATACACTAAGCAATTTACTATTTTTTGGTAAATGAAAGACTGCTAATCAGTAAATAGTAAGAACAAGATTTAAAGGTGAACTCTCAGTAGTAGTTATTTGTTATGATTATTTGAAGGCATACATCTTGTAGGACTGAAGATAACTAGAGGCTTAATATTGCGGTACTAAGTTTTTGATAAATTGGAATATTTTTGAGGCCACTGATTCACTCCCCCCCCTCTCAGTTATTCTAACAGTGGAAAACACATCATATTTTCAATGGAAATAACAAACGCATGTCTGACTGACTTAAGAAAATCCTAATCTTAAATCGTCATCCTAATCCTAACCTTAATTCTAACTATAATCCTAAACCTAATCTTAATCCCTAATTTTAATCCTAAACCATCAATAATAACTCTAAAGGTTGTGTGTTTTTTGCACTTGTCTTGACAGGCTTGGAAAATGTTATGTAGTATAAACTGAGCCTCGTCGGTAAACAAGCAAAGTGAACAAGTTGTCTGCAACACCGAAACCTGTCGGTAAAGGCAGAGGAATAATGACTGCTCTAAAATGTCATGTTGTAACCGAAAGTAAAGTCTTCATCGACAAACTCCATCTTCATACATCGAGGAATTGGTAAGCATTTATGACACATGTTTTAGGGCAGTAGCTATAAATAAGGCAACAAAACAAATCATTTATTCACGACGACCAGAGCAAAGTGACCAAGCTGATTTTTGAGCAAAAAGTGATTAAGTCACAGAGCGATCACAACTTGACACACAATACTCCAAAGCAAATTAGGAATTGTTGCAAGGGTAAACAGTAAGTTCTACAGAACCAACAACTCTATTTTCACGCATTTCACAGGAAGCTCTAAATTTTGAAAATGGCCTCGACATCAAGAACTGTGAAATCCAAGAACACAAAGAAGGATGAGTTCAAGCTCATCAAGAATTTGGCATGTGAGGAACCTAACTACAAGATCCATCCTAAGGTTGCCTCACAACCCGATGATGCTGGAGCTTTCTCACGCATCCCAGCTAGGGTTTTACTTGTGGAAGACATTCGATCTTTCATACACTGCAAGATTGCAGAGATAGGAACTTCAGAAGTTGAAGAATCTTATAAGAAGTTATGCAACAAAGATGGAACACTAAAAGATGAACACAAGCATATTGAAGTAAAAGGGCTCACCAATGCCCTAATTTTCCTGAAGGTTTTCAAAACCGAATGGATTCGGTTAGTGCTAAGCCTTGGCACCTGTAGAAAACACACAATGTTTTCGACCACACACCTGTGTGCTGAACATTTTGCACAACTTATATTTAATCACACAAGTGCGATGACATTTGAGTCATTGATCTTAGAAAATATGATTTTCATTTGAATTCTACAAGTGCAAAAACACAGAACATTTTCGCATCAGAGAGACAAGAACAATATCATCTTGATGCAGAAAACATACAATGTTTTCCTCCGTGCACCTAAATGCTTAAAATTTTGTAGACCTTAGATTTAATTGCAGTAGTGTGATGAAATCTAACCTGTTGATCTTGGAAAAGATGATTGACATTTAAATCCTGCAGGTGCAAAAACCTACAATATTTTCACATCAAAGAGACGAGAACAATATAACCTCAATCTAGAAAACACACAACATTTTTGATTGCACACCTGAATGCTTAACATTTTGCACACTTTAGATTTAATCACACAAGTGCAATGAAATCTGAGTTATTAATCTTGGGAAATGTGATCGACATTTAAATCTCATGGGTGTGAAAACACACAATATTTTTGCATCAGAGAGACAAGAACAATATCAATTGATATAAAAAATACACAATGTTTTTGACCATGCACTTGTGCACTTAACATTTAACACACCTTAGATTTAATCGCGCAAGCGTGATGAAATCTGAGTCATTGATCTTGAAAAATATGATCAACATTTAAATGTTGTGGGTACACAAGCACATAACAATTTTACATCGAAGAGACAAGCACAATAACACCCTGATGCAGAAAACACATAATATTTTTGATAGTGCACCTACACACTTAACATTTCACACACCTTAGATTTAATCACACAAGGGTGATGAAATATAAGTTGTTGATCTTGGAAAATATGATCTGCATTTAAATCCCGCGAGTGCAAAAATACACAACATTTTCTACCCATAACCACCATCCCTCCAATTATTCCCCACACGTATGCACATGGACATATTTTTCATGAAGGTACCATAGATTTGCAAGATATAAAAAATATACAACATTTTTGCAACCCCGCACATCCACACAATTTTTTTCTATTTTCTTGTAATACACACAGGAATGCAAGATGCAAAAAATACATGATTCTTTCACACCGAGAAACAATTCCATGTGCATTCGCATAAGCTTCTCAATTTTTTGACACTCTTTCGCAAGAGCGCGAGGTGCCAAAAACATATAGTGTTTTCATCAACCTATCAAAATAGTGCATAAAATATAGTGTACTACCTGTGTCAAAAACATACTACACTTATCCTACAAAGGTCTCTGAGATAGGTTATTCATATGGGCTAATGGTGGTGAAAAAAGCCAATATTTATGTAAAGAGATACAAAGAAGAGAAAAGTATTACTCATCTTTTATTGTTGTAGGTTTGTGATAAAAATTCATTGTTCACAATGGGTTAAGATACATTATATTTTTTGCAGCGATTTCAATAGGTTTGGAAAATGTTGTGTGTTTTTGGCACATCATGGATAACGTTGTGTATTTTCTATAGTAGGTAAATTATATACTCTATTTTCACATGTAGAAGCCAAAAAATGTAGTTTGGCATTGAATACTTTGTCCTCAAAGTGCGTCTCAATCACTAGTAAAAAATTGCGCGGGTGCGAAAACACAACATTTTTGCATCAGAGAGATAATAACAATATCACCTCGATGCAGAAAAATATACAAAATTTTCCAATGCTTACCTACACACTTAAAATTTCATACACCTTAGTGTTACTCATGCAAGCGTGATGAAATATGAGTCGTTGATCTTGGAAAAGATGATCAATGTTTCAATTATGATTGATAGAAAAGTTTCAAATTGTTGAGTGAATTGGCAAAAACAATTGAGGCAAAGGTAAGTGATTAAATCTAAGGTCTCTGAAATCTTAAGTACACAAGTGTGTGGTGGGAAACATTGTGTATTTTGTGTATCAGGATGATATTGTTCTTGTCACTCCGAAGCAAAAATGTAATGTATTTTTTCACCTATGGGATTTAAACGCAAATTATCTTTTCCAAGATTAACGAATCAAATTTCATTGTGCTTGCCCAATTAAATCTAAGGTGTGCAAAATGTTAAACACGTAGGTGCACGGTGGAAAACATTGTGTATTTTCTACATTGAGGTTATATTATTCTTGTCTCCCTGATGTGAAAATATTGTAGGTTTTTGCATATGCGGGATTTAAATGTCGATAATCTTTTCCAAGATCAATAGGTTAGATTTCATGACATTGGCGCGATTAAATCTAAGGCCTACAAAATTTGAAGTATGTAGGAGCGCGATGGAAAATATTGTGTGTTTTCTACATCAAGATGATATTGTTATTGTCTCTCCGATGTGAAAATGTTCTGTGTTTTTGCACCCATGAGATTTAAATAAAAATAATCTTTTCTAAGATCAATGACTCTGATTTCATCGCACTTGTGTGATTAAATCTAAGATGTGCAAAATGTTGACGCAAGTGTGCGGTGGAAAACATTGTGTGTTTTCTGTAGATTTTGAGAACATAGAACATTTTCCAAGCCTATTAAAACCAATACAAAAAATATACAACCTTTAGAGTTATTATTTATGGTTTAGGATTAAAATTGGGGATTAAGATTAGGCTGAGGATTATAGTTAGAATTAGGGTTAGGATTAGGGCTTTGGTTTAGGATGACGGTTTATGATTATGATTTTCTTAAGTCTGTCTGACATGTGTTTTGTGTTGCCATTGAAAATATGATGTGTTTTCCACATCAAAAATACATGAGTGCATAATTGAGATATTATTTTGAGTCTATCTAATGAGAAACTTCTAAAAAAGAGAAAACCCTTACATAAAAAAACAAATCCATGAAATAAAGGATATCATCTTATAAAAGAAATAAGTGGACAAAGGGATATTGCATCTTTTGGAAAGGAAGAGAAAATGAGGAAGGAAGATCAATTATACACACCTTCCCTATTCATAAGTAAGGTAATAATTGGACAGGACTGTTGGGATAATGCAGATGTGTATATTGAGAGAGGAGGGGTGAATCAGTACACTTGAAAAATTTCAAACTAATCTTTGTAACCAAATGTTCTATAATAATCGATTGAGTAGATTGCATACACCAAACATATAATGTCACTGCTGAAATGTAGATGCATGTAAAGTAAACAATACACATACATGAAATTTAAGTACCCATGACACTACTATTTTGGTATCGCAGAAAACCCCTGTTATAAGGTAAAAACAATGGTGGGGATGAGACCCACAAAACTTCACCACTGCAACAAATAAAGTAGCTTGTTAAAGCTTAAAAATATTGATCACTTATGATGATCTTACCCTGTTAGGAGTTGAACCGCCTCACGATAGGTAATAATAATCATGCCAAAGCTTCTCCTAGGAATAGTATATTCAAACTAAGGATTACTTTTCATATCGTGAAGTGCATTTAAATTGTCAACCCAGGGATGTATACTTGAAATGGGACAGCACGATATGTGCACTAAGTCTCTCAAAGAGTCATACTACCTATGCTGGAGGAAGGAAAAATACATGAAAGAGACCTATGCTATTGTTGCAGGAAAGTAAACACACAAGACTACTTAATGGAATTATTGCTGAAAACTGCAAACTTAACTTAAACCTATTCTATCAACCCATAGAATTCACTATAATTATCCTTGCAAGTGTTGCACGAACATACATGAGTTTAATGCTGCAGGAATGAAACAGTAAACTTCTACTCAAAATGTTGTAAATGTTGAAAGTAAATCTAACCCACTCTAGTCTAATCCACCTCCCAAGTGGCCCCCCTTAGTTAGCTTTTGCTAACTACTAACACATAATATAAACCAAAATCACTCTATTATATTTTTAGAAACTGATTACATCATAATGAAAACAATGCACAGAACTAGAAAGAGTAACTTTGTTGTGCAACTACAACAACAATATATTTTCCAACTTAAAAACTACAAACTAACAATCAAATCCCATTATATACAGGATTGATGTTTATTCAAAAGCATATAGATAAGGTCTGATTAAATCATGCCATAGAGGAAGGCTATTGTAACTACCCATGACAGAGTGTAATAAAGTCTGGATAACCATTTCATCAAGATATTGACTGCTGAGAGGAAATATAGCAGAGATATTTCCTATACTCCCTGAGATGATAACTCCTCCATTGTAGTAGGCATGTCTTGCAGCCATAATAGTTCTCCATGTCGCAGCTGGGACTTCAACACCTCCTCTTCAATGCGGTCGACTTGTTAGGGATTTTTCTTGCATGAACTGTACTGCTTGAAATGTCTATTTGAATCTTGTTACCTCTTAATCCTGATTCATAGTTCAGAGGCAAGAAAAGCCTAATTGCTAAGGACTAGATAAGGTCCTTCTTCGTTTTTGAGTTCCACAACTACTCAGGCAGGTTTTACCTTTAATGATGGCTGTAAACACAATATTTGTTAATGTGGACACTGATTTGTCATGTATCTCTACTGAACAAGCTCATAAAATACCTTGTAAATGATCAAGCATAATCACATACAAGATTTAACCATACAAATCATAATCTTAAGTATGACAATAACCAGTGAGACAAGGATATCAATCCTTCTTCCTTTTCTTGATAGGAGGGACAACCTAAGTGATTCTCTCTTCAAGGAATCAATAACATGGACTATGTCCTGTTGACAGAGGTCCTTTATAAGTTATGCTTATGTGTTCTTGGTAACAGAGTATTTAAA
>MU226709.1:2414245-2428912 GCA_018584345.1 Thuja plicata | reverse complement strand
CTTTCTTAGTTGCATTATCATGGCATATTAGTTTAGATTTCCTTTTATGCAATAGATTAACTTGCATTGTCATATAGATTTACATTGCATTGCATACATTTGGTTTCATTGGAGATATTGGCATTCTTTCCCTTATTTTCATTGTGAATCTCTCATTGTATGGTTGACTAGCAAGGTCATGAGTTTATAGCTCTAGCTGAGAGCAATTTTACAAATCTTGCAACTCCATGCATAGAGAGCTATGGATCGATTTGTGAGGGCTCATTCTTGAGTTTCCTTGCATGTAAGGATTCATAGAAGTGCACTACTTTTGTGTGTACAATTTTCCTTGGAGAACCAAATTATCTATACCTTTCATTTACCAAAATGTAGCCTATTGACCAATTGCTGGAACAATTCATAGAGAAATAAAAAACCTACTAAAAATAGTAACCTTGTTCAAAGATAGCTCTTGTTGAAACTAAACAATATTTTTGCGTGATGCAAGATTGATCTTACACCTTGGATTCTCCTACATCATAAATGAAGATTTAGTAGAAGTGTATATGGAACAACCTAAAGGATTTGTACATAAAAGCAAGGAAACATATATTAATTAGAAAGATTAGGTAGTGAGAGGGGGGATGAATCGGTATTAACAAACTTATTGCTCTTTTGCATTTGATTGAACTCTAAACCATTAAACATCAACCGATAGTATCATTAACCGATAGTGTCCACAATATTACCGATATGATGTAACTTAAAATCATAGAATAAATAATAGTAACACATAATCAGATCCACACACCCATAACACACTGATTTTTGGTCTCGTAGAATCCCTTAGTTAGAGGGAAAAACTGCGGTGGAGATAATACCCACAACTCTTCATTGTAAAAAAAAGTTTTGCATGTTAGGGCTTACAATATGCCACCTTCTGAGTGACTCACCCGATTAGGAGTGACTAATACATTGTTAAGTCTATCTACAGTCCTATTAAGACTACTCAACTAAGAGATTTAATCCCGCATGTGCGATGTTCACCCTTTTAAAGGATTTACAAAAAGCTCACACAATATGAACTTATCAATCCTGTTAGAGACTACATGATTAAGAGATTTACAATACCTTGTAGAAACTGTTAGGATTCTTCACATGATATTAATGACCTGTACACCCTTCCTTTCAAAGCTTGTTAGATCCCTTATGCTCTAAATATATGTTCTCAACTCTTCTCTACTTTATGATTCCCTTCTCTACTTTATTCGTCCTCGTAACTTCTTCTCTACAACTCTGTTCATAATCTACTCCTCAAGCTTCTTATCTTTTAATATCCTTAACTCATCCTTCACTCCTGACCTTTTATCTTAGGGTTAATCAAAAAATTAATCTTGATCAATCCATAAACCATTTTCCTATTCTTGGCTTGCTTTCTCTCTTGTTAGCTCTTTCTCCTTTGAAATACTCTCTCACAACTTCACTAGATGGTCCATAAAATTTGTTGTAGGCTGGAGATTGCCGATATGTTGTACTAGCTCATTATGATTTCCATTAATCTTATTGTCAATATCTCTGGTAAACTCTACAAAATTACACAAACTAGTGTACATCCTTGTATCTTTCTTCAAAATTTCCTTCAAATTGTTAATAACTTTTGATAATTCAACCTTCAAAACTGTAATCTTGGTTAACAATTTTTGTACAAGGTTGTCTTCCAGTTTCTTCGTAGCATTGTTGGTTAGTCTGTCCTCCAAGTCTTTTCCCGATTGATTAACTTCATCAAGATAAGATTTCAGTTGGTAAACTAATGATTCTTTTGCATCCACAATAACTGTTAGATTAATAAGTTAATTCACTTATTAATTAAATCATTTTGATTTAATTATTAAAGTCACTTATTATCTCTAGTTCACTTAAGGTAAACTTTAGGCATATAATAATTAATTCTTTATTAATTATTATCATGCAACCTAGGTTTCTCCCCTTTTTAGGGTTTTGATCACCTTTTAGAAGGTTTGATATTTTTGCATTTGTTAATCAATTTTGATTGATCTTGAACCATCTTGTATTATTTATTCTATTATCGAATCAATTGAGGATGTTTCATCTTTCATAGATGTGATGTTTCTGGCCTCCATAGCTTTTGATTCTCTCTTTCTGTGACAATTGTTTGCATGCAGGTGATTCTTGGGAGTTGTAGGGTTGACTTTTCATCAACTCCAATATGGTTTCAGAGCTCTAGATCTTCATGCCCCTGTTCTCTTCATGACAGATTTGGCCTTGTTCTCCTGATCTGTGTTTTCAAGAGGTTTTTTGCTTCATATTTTTGTGGATCTGAGGGAGTTATTTTTTGGAGCACTTTGGGCACAAATCAACCTCATGGTTGTGTTCGAAAGGCTCTAGAACCCTTATTTTTATATAAGGCTCATCCAATTTGGACACATTTGAAATTTGGGCCCTATTTTTTGCATGCACGACCTTGGCACACTTTTCAAGGCAAAAAACACCTCAATTTTCATGTTGCCTCAGTTTCAGTGCCACCTCAAAATTTATGCCATCATACTGGCGAAGGGGAACAAATAATTTTTTTTTCATGTATGGCCCTTTTTTGGACACATTTTTCGAGGTGACGAATACGAGAAAAATAAAAAAGAAAAGAAATATTCTTGGTAAATCTGCCAAATTTTGCCAAAAATTTAGCACTCTCGCCAGATTTAGCGGCATCACAAGATTTAGTGGGGTTCTGCCAGATTAAGCAGAGGTTTCTTCGAGTTCTTCATGTTTTGACGTCTTATCAGTTTTTTGCTTGTATCTTGAGAAAACAGAGACAAAATTGGGCAAACGAGATATCGTCAGAAATCTGGTTATGAGATCGATCTGGTTTTCTAGTTTTGGTTTTCTGATTTTGCCATCTTGTAGGGTTTTTTGCCAGTCAAATTCAAGGATCATTTTTGCACCCTGAGAGTTATATCTTGCTCATCCAAACTTTGTTTTTTGACTTCCTCGTGTCATTGGAAATCTGGTTCAATGCTCTATCTTATTTTATGGGTCTCACACCCAAAATATGCTCCAGGTACTTTTTATTCAAATTTTTGCATTTTTGCAATATGGTGATTATCTTGGATGTTTCAGGTCTTGTGATCATTTTACTTACATGGGATGACTCCCTTTTAGCTGTTATTCATGTTTCTACAATTTTCTTGTCATTCTTGAGCATTGTAGACATCTATTTCTATATATTTTCTTGTTTTCAAACATACTGGGATAAAGTGCCATCTAATGCATGGTTGGGATATTGGACATTTTTGTGTTTGTTTGTACTTGCACTACATTATAAGGTGTCATGGGGGGGGGGGTTGATTTACCTTTATCAAGTGAGTGTTCCTCCCATGACATTAACCTCATGATGTGTGTCAAGAGAGTGTTTCCTCCATGACACCATCCTTTATATGTTCATGTACTTTCTATTGTACTTTCTATGTTAATTGTTCTTCATCATGTAGTTATTCTTGGCAGTCCGGTTCAGTGTACTTTTCATGCCTCTCCTTGCTCAACATTATGGGGGTATCTCTTATTGGTTCTAATACTTCCTTGATTTGATGGAGTGATCTATGTATTTAGTATTTGTTCCTATGTACTAGGCGAATGCAGTGGCTGGGTACCTATGCATTTCGGTGAGATGGATCATTTACCATACGGACATGCTTTCATTCCTATTTTGGAGGCATCCTTCCATATTTTATTGATCAACTCTTCAGGATTTGTTTATATAGTCTTCTCTACCTGATCATGTTCTATTACAATGAAGGATTCAATAGTTATTCTATGAAAATGTTTGCGGCTTCATGCTATAATGATGTTCTTTATGTTCTTCCTTTGTTCCTATCTTCTGGGACATTCTCTAGTTTGGAGGATTCTTCAGTCCTTCACTAGTCTTCATCTCTTTTTGGAGAGGTGTTTTTACCAATGAGTTTTCTCCTTTTCTCCTCTCTTCAGAGATTTTTTGTACTTGGGTACCTTATCAGGCCATGTTTTGGGGACCCATTTCCTACTTTCAGTAGTTGTTTCTAGGTTTTTAGCTCCTCCGTAAGTTTATCTTAAGGGGGGTGTTAGAATAATAAGTTAATTCACTTATTAATTAAATCATTCTAATTTAATTATTAAAGTCACTTATTATATCTAGTTCACTTAAGCTAAACTTTAGGCATACAATAATTAATTCTTTATTAAATATTATCATGCAACCTAGGTTTCTCCCCTTTTTAGGGTTTTGATCACCTTTTATAAGGTTTGATCTATTTCTATTTGTTAATCAATTTTGATTGATCTTGAATCATCTTGTATTCTATATTCTATTATTGAATCAATTGAGGATGTTTCATCTTTCACATATCTGTTGTTTTTGGCCTCCATAGATTTTGCTTCTCTCTTTCTGTGACAGGTGTTTGCATGCAGGTGATCCTTGGGAGCTGTAGGGTTGATTTTTCATCAACTCTAATAGTAACATCTGACATAATATATTCAAATATATCTAGTGTCTTAATCATAATTTTTTTCTTCTTTTTCTTTTCTTTTCTTTTTCCTTATCCAATTTGGCCTTCTTTTCCATAACTCATGCACATTCCTCTTTATCCTTATTCTTCTTTAATTTCCTTAGATCTTATTTGAGTATCTCAAACTCAAGGTCGTCATCCTCTGCATTTTCATCATCTTCTTTGTCTTCCTATAGTTCTCTCTTCCTTTAACCTTTTGTGTCTTTCTGCTCCTTTTCATAATTTTCTTCATCATCATCTCCTCCTTTCTTCTCATCTTTATTTTGTTTTGCTTCATCTTTATCTTCTTCATCAATATGCTTCTCACTTGTGTCTGGTTTCTTATCACTGATATTTGTTGTATCTTGCTGCTTCTCAGTGCTGGTGTCCTTCTCGATATTTTTTTGTTCCATATTGGTAGGAGAATGCTGCTACTCAGATGATATGGGGTTCTTCTCATGTAAAACTTCATCATGCTCATTCATTTCATGTAGCATTTCTTATGTACTCTTCAATAGGGGGTATGGTAAATTTCCTTGCTGTGTTACATGTACAGTGACTTGTTCCTGACTTTTTTGGTCCTCTGTAGCCTTCTTTGTTATGAATTTTTCATCTTCTCTTCCAATAGAAACTTGTGTTAAATCTTCCTATTGCTCAGTTGACTTCTCCAGTTCTATAGTAATATCCTCAATAATAACGGCATCTTTGGTTGCTGACATATTAGTTGCATTAGATTCATTTTTTATAAGCTCTCTTACAGTAAAAGTATCATCGACATCTGATGTTCCTTCCTCTGAGTAGGCTTGATTCTACTCTTCATTCAATACTTTCTTCCATAATTTAGTGATATCTCATTCTAGTACAGATTCATCACTTACTAGAATGATAGTTGTTAATGCCTTTGTTCTAAACTATGGCTTGTACTTATCCATATACACTTCTACGTCATTCTCCAATAACTTTGGAAATATGTTCTTCAATATTTTCTTTCTTAGTTCCTCAACTCTGTGATAGGGTGAATCCCATCTTATCAATAAATTCTCATATAATTCTCTGGGAACATTATCCTTCAGATCTCGAGAATATTTGTTGTACTTAAGAAAAATTTGAATAATAGTACCTTCTATCAATTTATTATCTTCCTCTATGAATTTTGCAAAGGCAGTGGAATTTATTCTCCCAACTAATCATGTATGAGTTATGTACTCTGCCATTTTAGTAGGGTTCATGGGAATCTTGAATTGTTTTCTGCCTAGTCATTTTCCCTGTGTCATGATCTCCTTGTCTGATTCAATATCCTCTTCATTTGTATCACTTTGCTTCAAAGTAGCAGGAGGAGTCTTCTTCTAACTTATAGTGGTTGTCCTCTCAGATACTTGAGGTTGAGATGACCTCTTTTTAGGCATTTTCCTTTTCGGTGTCTCTTCAATATCTTTTTCTCCTTTATCGGTAGTTGTAGGTGTAGTCATTTCTGCTTCCACTTCCTAAACTTCACTATCATCAATCTCTTGAATAGATTGAAGGTAACACGTCTCTGTAGATTTCTCTTCATCCTTTACCATTTTCCTCTTGACTGGCATGGAGGAGAGCTCTAGGGGCTTCACTTTTGATTTCTCTTCTATCTCTTCTAGTTGTGTGCTTCTTTCACCTTCACCACTTCCATACTTGTCTTTCAACTTCTTAAACATTTATTCTTTCTTATTCTGAATCTTAGGCTTCTTAATATCTAATGTAATCCTTTTGTAAGCTTCCTCAAATGTACCAAATTTGTTGACTGTTGTATCCTTTGGTTGCTTCAAAATGTATTCAGTGCATCCAATTACATCTCTTTCAGTAACTGCATAACCGAATGTTGGAACCCAAGGTATCTTTGGTTCTATAGGTTGGATTCTACATGTGTCCGCGTCTAGTATAAAATAAATAGAATCTCTATACTTCTCTAATACCGACACAGGTATCCGATAATGTTCTTGCATTTTGATTTGAAATTCCTTGAAATATCCCCACATAATCTTATTAAAATCATCTCCTAATTGGTCAATATAATCATTAATTTGGTAAATTACTACTCTATATGTGCTCCAATTCACTTCACCTATTCCAGGAAAGAAAGTCTTAACATAAAAATATAAACAAACAAGTAGTGATCCAAACTTAACCTCTTGTTTTCGATCCTTCTTCAGTCGTTTCATGTTGGAAAATAACTGGGTTCTCACCATGCTTGAAAAATCATTATTCTTTCCTAATTTGGCTATCTCGTAGGCTGCATACATAGCGCTACCTAGTACGCTTCTTGGTCGACTAGACTGGTAGACTTTATATCCAATGATCATTGTTGCAAACCATGTTTCTAGGTCCTTGACCTTGTCTACTCTCATTGCTCTTCCATCCTTAGATTTTTTAGTTATTTTCCTTAGCTCTTCCATATTACTTACTCATAGGGTACATTATTTTCCTTCGGCTAGTAAGCCAGTGACCATGTGAATTGGTCTTTTGTTGTTCTGACTGGGTTGTCTCCGTCTAACCACAAAAATTTCTCATGCACACGACTCAAAACATTTTAATCCAATCCTCATTAAAAAATTTGGGCATGAATACCATATGTGTTAAACATTCAACTCCAAATGCTTATGCTCGTCCTTCAACACATTGTTTTCACATAACTAACTCATCGTAGTATATCTTCTTAATATTTGTATTTCCCAATTCAACAATTTTACTGTTAATAAATGTTCTAATGTATTCAATCAACATTACCCTCTATGGTAATGATGATAGGGCTCCAATGTTTTCCTTTTATGATTCCTTCAAGGGGAACAACTTAAACATAGGTGTTGGCTCATCAATGATATTGACGACTATTGGATTTTCAATTTTTACTGCCATATTGTTCTGCAAATTACTCTTGAAAAATTCAAACATCTACTAAGACTTCTGTTAGGGTTTTTCTACAACTCTGCTAGCTAGGGCACAAAAATACTCTAGATCACTTATGCAATTATTTCTTACTGATAACTCTTTGCAATAGATTGCTCTAGGTTCTTAGATTATGCTTAAATGATTTCTTTAGAAAAGTAGGGTAGCAAATTAATAGCGTCGACACATATTTATCATTCAAAAAGTGTCCAAACGGCTATTACGATAATAAATTCTCTCAACAGTAACTTTGTTAGAGTAATAAAGTGATTCCACTTATTAATTAAATCATTTTGATTTAATTATTAAGTTACTTATTATCTCTCTTTTACTTAAGCTAAACTTTAGGCATACAATAATCAATTCTTTTATTAATTATTATCATACAACCTAGATATTTCCCCTTTTGGGTTTCCCTTTTAGGGTTTCAGTATCCTTATATAAGGATTCCCTCTTTGTAAATTATTAATTAATTGAGGATGCTATTGCATTGAGAGTTTTTTCTCCATTGTTTGCACAAGATGTTTCCTCTTCCACCGATCTATTTTTTTTAGCCTCCATAGTTTTTTTTCTTCTCTTTCTGTGATAGGTTTGCATGCAGTTGATATTTTTCAACTCCAACATGGTATCAGAGCTTCAAATCTTCATGCACCTGTTCTCTTCATGAGTGATTTGGCCTTGTTCTTCAGATCTTTATTTTAAGAAGGCTTTCTGTTTCAGATTTTTGGTATTTTGGGGGTACCTTTTTTTGGAGCATTTTGGACCCAAACGGACCTCACCATTGTGCTCAGAAGGCCCAAAAACCTATATTTTCATATAAGGTTTGTCAATTTTGGCCTCCGTGACATCTGGAGCAAAAATTTGTCCTTTTGACTTGTATAGGGGGAAAATGGATCACCCTATACTTAAGAGAGGAAGAATACCGAGATTTATCCTACAATGAGACCTGATTAACACAAAGGTAAGTTTCAATTTGTGATCTATACAAAGGAGATAAATGGCTTGGGTTAACTTCTCCCTCACCTCTTTAAAGAGAGGGTTTAGGGAAGAGTAATTGAAAATATTTGAAAGGTAAATCTAGAAGACTAATATTGAAATGAAGGAATAAAAAGTACATGCCTCTGAAAAATAATCTGCTGAAGACCCTGTCAAACGATCTCAGAAATTGTTGATTTTTGCGATCTTGAACCAAAACTGTGAGATATACAAAACCCATAAATCTTTTTCATTTCTGAGAAAGGTTGATTTTGACCCAAAAATGAATGTCACCTTTGACCCAAAATTTTTGATTTCGACCCAAAATTTTTGATTCTGGCCCAGAGCAAATGTCGATTTTGACCGAAAAATGAATGTCACCTTTGACCCAATATTTCTGATTCTAACCCAGAATAGAATGTCAATTCTAACCCAAAATGTCTGACAGAAAATCTATTTTTGGATCATGACAGTTCGCTGAAAAGGGTATCCAGATCTGCACTCCAATTCATTGTTTCAAACCTGTCCCTACAAGAAAAATGGTTTGTTTTTTGGGGGGGAGGGGTTTGCCTTGGTAAAACCCTGGTTTTGGAATTAAACTTATAATATAATTGCATAAATAAACAAAGCAAATAGGACAATTCACCTTGCTTATGTAGAAGCCCTTGTGGGGGATTCGAATCCTTAGATCCACAAGTATGGATGTGCCAAATGTATGTAGAATGTACAATTTCAGATGTAGGATGTCTCAAATCAATTTCTTTTGGATCTTCAACACCAATCTTGAATGGATCTTGGAATAGGAAGAAGCTTGCATGGATGTGGATGGAGAAATCTTCAACAAGAGAGCTCTATAGAGCTTGAATCCTTCAATGGCTACCAATGGATCTCCTTGATGAATTGAATGATTGAAGATACTTAAATGCTTGTATGCTTGAGATTAGATGATTGCTTCAATAGATTATCCTTCATATGCATAGGTGGCCTAGATCATATTACTTATTGGATAGGTAGAGAAAATGAGAGGAGAAAGCTTCCTTATATACAAATCTAGGGCACAATCTTCTAGAGAGGCCTACATAGGAGAATTAAATTTCCATTAGACCTATACCCCTAGAGGTGGACCTATATTAAATATAATTTCAAGATTCATTATCTTGAAGACCAAAACAACCAACCTGGAAGCGGGAATTAAATATTTCTGAAGCTCGACATCCGGAAGTCCCAGGAATCTAAAATTTGAACCCTAGGTCAGGGTCAAGGTTGACCTTGACCTAGGTCAAGGTTGACCTTGACCTAGGTCAAGGTTGAGGTCAACCTTGACCTAGAAAGGCCAAATTTGACCCTAAGGTCAAGAATCTCAAAATCCGAAGCAGAGTGCCATAAATCAACAAGAGGAAACTGGAAGATGGGGCAGAATAGAGGAAAAAAATAGATCCAAGTCAAAGACCCATTCAAGGTGCTTAACATGACCCCAAACCACTTACTCAGAGGGCTAAACTAGTCCAAAATGGAAGTTCTTCCATTTTTCAATGATACATGACTGTACAAGTACTAATGCATGATTTTCGAGAAAAAAAAAAGTCATAAAAAAAATAAAAGATAAAAAAATAACATTTTGATTTTTTATGAAGTTTTTTTTATTCAAAAAAAAAAACAAAGTTTCCAAATGTTTGTTTAAAAAAACCTTTTTATAAACAAAGGAAAAGGCGCCTACCATTTAAAAAGTATGCTCATGTGTAGCAAGGTACGCTGCAAGTGCAGGCCTGATATCAGAAATCCTTTGACAAAATTTGACGACCGTCTACATGTCACCTAGTTTGCTCCTCTTGCCATACAGAACACTTTTTGGTTTTTTCACTCTATTTGGAGCAAACAGAGGCCGATTTTCAGCTTCCTTATATCGCTGGAAAGCTCTTTCCAAGACAGAAGCTTTTCTGGAGGTTAGATTTTCTGATTTTTCCATCTTGCAGGTTTTTTTCAGTCAAAGTTAGGGTTCTTCTTTGCACTTCGGGAGCCATATCCTGCTCATATGGACTCTATTTTTCAACTTCTACATGGACTTGGAAAGATGGTTCAGTGCTCTATCTTATTTCATGGGTCTCAAACCTAGATTCTGCTCCAAGTATTTTTTATTCAATTTTTTGTGTTTTTGCAATCTGGTGGATATCTTGGATGTTTCATGTCCTAGGATTATTTTGTGTGCATGGGATGACTTATTTATTAGCTTTTATTCATGTTTCTATAGATTTTTATCATTCTTGAATATTACAGACATCTATTTTTGTAGCTTTTCTTGTTTGCAAATACACTGAAATAAAGTGCCATCTGATGCATGCTTGGGATCCTGCACATTTTGTGCTTGATTGTACTTGCACTATAATATTAAGTGTCATGGGGGGGGGGGGGGGGGGGTTTGNGGGCGGTTTGATGTTTTTCCTTGTTTTCCATCTACCTTTTTTAAGCGAGTGTTCCTTCCATGACATTAGCCTCATGATGTGTGTCAAGAGAGTGATTCTTCTATAACATCATCATTTATATGTGTTTGTATGTTCTTCATCATGCATTGTTTCTTGGCAGTATGACTCAGTGTACCTGTCATGCCTCTCATTTCTCAACATTATGGGGGTATCTCTTGTTGGTTCTAAAGCTTCCTTGGTTCGATGGAGTGAGCTATGATTTAGTATTTGTTCCTATATACTAGGCGGATGTAGTGGCTAAGTACCTATGCATTTTGGTGAGATGGATCATTTACCATATGGACACTCTTCTTTCATTCCTATTTTGGAGGCTCCAAACTTGGTGTTTTTGGCCACCTGTATCTTTGAGTTTTTATGTTTTCCTTGTTTGCCATCCTGATTGGAGTAGTGTCATTTGAGGGCACTCATATAGATTACAACAGTTCTTTGAAAGTTTTTGCAACCTCATGCTTCAGAGGTGTTCTACATGTTCTTCTTTTTATCAGCTCTTTAGACTTTGGTGTTTTTGCCATTTGTATCTTCAAGTTTTGATATTTTCATTATTTGCCATCCTGATTCAAGCAGTGTCATTTTAGGGCACTCATGCAGATTGCAGTCTTCTCTACCTGATCTTTGTTCCTATTTTCTGATACATTCTCTAGTATGAAAGCTTCTTTAGCCTTTCACTATATTTATCTCTTTTCAGAGAGGGGTTTTTCCCATTGGGTTTTATCCTTTTCTCCTCTTTGTAGAGATTTTTTTTTTGTACTTGGGTACCTGATTAGGCCTTGTTGTCGGGACCCATTTCCTTCTTTCAGTAGTTGTTTCTAGGTTTTTAGCTTCTCCCTAAGTTTATCTTAAGGGGGGGGGGTGTTAGAGTAATAAAGTGATTCCACTTATTAATTAAATCATTTTGATTTAATTATTAAGTCACTTATTATCTCTCTTTTACTTAAGCTAACTTTAGGCATACAATAATTAATTCTTTTATTAATTATTATTATGCAAACTAGGTATTTCCCTTTTAGGTTTCCCTTTTAAAGTATCATTTTATAAGGATTCCCTCTTTGTAAATTATTAATTAATTGAGGATGCTATTGCATTGAGAGTTTTTTCTCCATTTTTTGCACAAGATGTTTCCTCTTCCATCAATCTATTTTTTTGGCCTCCATAGCTTTTTTGCTTCTCTCTTTCTGTGACAGGTTTGCATGCAGGTGATTCTTGGGAGCTGTGGGTTGATAGTTTTCATCAACTCCAACAAACTTTTCTACCGATAACCATTCCTTCTATCCAATAACTAGACTTTTTCTTTGATAACTATATATCTTCAAAATGATAAACCAATAATTTCTAATACTAACTAATTTCAGTATGAGTTCTACAACATTTTTTTTTTCATGTTGATATAAAATTCAATGATAACCTTTCATAAAGGGACAAATAGATTTAACAATTTCTTTTAGGTCCCTAAGCAAAACTTACTTCCTTAGTTTGATGATGAATCCTCCAGACTTGAGGTTGGAGGGTTATACTTTTTCTCATTGATTTCTTCCTTCTTGACCCAAATCTTCTTAATGTCATTCTTCACCTGATCTTGATTTTCTATTGTTTTTCCTTTAATTGTTTTTATTTATGGCTTGTCGATAATTTATGTCTTGTCGGTACCAATAATTTTACGCAATATGACCTTAATTATGACAAATGAAACATACTATTCCTGTTGATCTCCATGGTCCTAAATTTATTCTTGTATCTTTCATTCTAAAGTGTTCAACTTTATGTCCATATTGACTGCATGTGTAACAATAACCTGCAAAGCTTCCTTCTGATGATGTGCTATTAGATTTTGATCTGCATTCTTTTTCTTGATGTCCAAACTTATTATAATTGTAGCAACATCCATTAAAATGTGTACCTCTTGGAATGTTGACCAATCTACTTCTACAAAAATTTTATGTATGGCCAAACTTTCCATAGTTGTAACATGTAGGTTTCCTACCTTGTGTACCGATAGGCTCCTTTATCTCTTGTGATAGATTCTCTATTGTCGATTTTGATGATTCACTAATTACAAATTTGTTGTCACCAATATATCCTAGGCCAGTTTTGTCTCTAGTTCTTCTCATATTTTTTAGTTGTTCATCCACCTTCTGCATGCTTAACTCAAACTTAGCGAGTCTTTCATTAACCTCTTTCTCAACTTTCAGATTGTTCTTCAAATTTTCAACTTCCTTTCTCATATTTTCATTCTCAATAAGTATTTGTATGTTTTCTTCACTTGTACCATGTAGAAATTCATTCAATGTGTTGTTCTCATATTGTAATCTCTGAATGATAACATCTTTGTCTTTGACAGATTTTCCAACATTTTATTTTTTAGTTTCAAGATCTTTTTGAGCATATTTTGTGATTATCATCTTTTCCAGTACTTTAGTCATCCTTATAACTTGAATTTCAAGTTCCTTTTGGGTTTCAGTTAGATCTTCTTCCATTGCAGTGTTCCTTTCCATCAACTCTTAAACTGCTGCATCAATTTCTTCTCCATTTGTACTATTTTTTGATAAATATTCAATATTATCTAGTGTTATCTCCAACTTTTCTGACAATTCCTGTTGGAGATTTGATTCAGAGCAGTTGATTGATTGTATGTTTGTCATTGATGAAAACATTTAATACACAGTAGTAATTCTATATGAACTTATGTGAATGATGACATGAAGACTTGCGTGGATAGATACATGTTTTTGACATGTTTATTATGTCATGTTCATACACGCAGACCCAGATATGATGTTTCAGTAAAGTTATGCAATTCTGTTATTAGCAGTTACAGTTCTGGATGTATAACAGTTTAGGGCCGACATATATAACGTGTCTCATGAGTTACACCTATCTTAAGGATATGCATGTGTATATGTATGATTAATTATGAGTTGATGATATAAATCTAAAGGCACCAAACGTGTTTCAAGATGATTGCAAAGTTATGGTTAATTTGGTGAGGCCGACTCAGTGAAGCGTCGCGTCTGTTCAGCATTGACTTGTGTAGACTTAATATTGTTTGCGTGCTTAGTTAAGATGACTAAGATATTGATGAAGTGTTTCTAAGAGCTGACATGACCTTCTAATTTGGAGAAGATACTTATAATAGTTCAATTGTGATACGCCAAGTGTGAATGATACGAAATGTAAAGAAAGATGTACAGAGCAGATTATCAGAGTTGGTTCAGTCATCAAGGATCTATGTGAAGAAGAAGTGAAAGATTGTAATACACTGGAATTGATCAAGACAGCAGGTCCACTCTATAGTTCATCATTAGATATAGTGCATATCTGTTATACAGAAGGTTGTAGCCTTCACCATCAAGTAGTGAGCTTTTGGACAGTGAGTCCACCACCCCTAACAGGGTTATTTGTAAAAGACTCCTAACAGGGTCTGACCCTTAACCAGGTCACTATACTTATTGCATTGTATTGTACAACTCCTAATAGGGTTGAAATATCTTCTAACAGGGATTACTACAAACAAGTATAGTTTATTGTGGGTGCTAATTCCCACCGGGGTTTTTACCATTTGGTTTCCCCGTAATCAAATTGTGTGTTGAGTACTGTGTTATCTAATTTGTTGTATACTAAAGTAAAAGAAGTAAAAAAAAGGACTTAAGTAATTGATAACTGATTCACCCCCCCTCTCAGTTATCCTTTGGGACTATTCTAACAATTGGTATCAGAGCCAAGTGCCTTGGAGAAGAAGCCTAACATCTTAAGGTAGATCAGATGTCTTACTTCAGAAAAGAAAGCCC
>MU226709.1:2391091-2408486 GCA_018584345.1 Thuja plicata | reverse complement strand
GGGGGGGGGGGGGGGGGTGAATCAATATTAACAAATGTATACATATTTTTCATTAGATTGAACTCTAAACCATTAAACATCAACTAATAGTATTATTAACCGATAGTGTCCAAAGTATTACCGATATGTTGTAACTTAAAATCATAAAATAAATAATAGTAACATGTAATAAGATCCACACGCCCATAACACACAAATTTGGTCTTTCAGAAACCCTTAGTCAGAGGGAAAAAATGCAGTGGGGATGATACCCACAACTCTTCACTGCAGAAAAAAGTTTTGCCTGTTAGGGCTTATAGTATGTCACCTTCTGAGTGACTCACTCGATTAGGAGTAACTGATACATTATTAAGTGTATCTATAGTCCTATTAATACTAATTTTCTAAGAGATTTAATCCTGCCTATGCGGTGTTCACCCTGTTAAAGGATTTACAAAAAGCTCACACAATATGAACTTATCAGTCATGTTAAAGACTACCTGGTTAAGGGATTTACATACCTTGTAGAAACTATTAGGATTCTTCAAAAGATAGTAATGAAATGTATACACTTTCTTTCAAATCTTGTAAGATCCCTTATGTTATAAATCTTTGTTCTCAATTCTTCTCTGCTTTCTGATTTGTATCTCTGCTCAATTCATCCACGCAACTTCTTCTCTACAAATTTGTTTGTAATCTTCTCCTCAAGCTTGTTATATTTTAATCTCCTTAACTCGTCCTTCATTCTTGACCTTTGATCTTAGGGTTAGTCAAAAAATTAATCTCAATGAATCCATAAACTATTTTCCTATTCTTCCTCTTGTCGGTTGTTGTGTGATTTTCCTTACGAATGATAGTTGTCAACTTCCAATAGTTGACCTCCTTATTCTAATAACTCTTCCGTTTGTCTGATATATATTCTAATAGCTATTTGACATCAATGAAAAAAACTTATCATAATGACAATGATTTACAACATATATTTACAGACTTAGAAAATAATTATATATTTTAAAAAATCTCCAAGAGCTTGGTATTCGAAACTAGATACTCGTTTAAGAGAACAAGGTTTTACAAGAGGAGATATAGAAAGAAACTTGTATTTCAAAACAAAAGGGGAAATATATTGGTTGTTGTGGTATATATAGATGATATTTATTTTGGATGTAATTATAGTGAATTGTGTTCTCAATTTCAAAAATCATGACATCAAAATTTGAGATGTCTATGATAGGAGAGCTTTCCTTCTTTTTGGGTCTGGAAGTGAGTCAAATTTATAAAGGAATTTTTTTATATTAGAAACCAAGTATGCAAAATAAATTATACAAAAAATTTAGATGGAGGGATGTAAACCAGTTAGTACACCCATGGAAAATGACTGTAAACTTAAAAAATATGTTGATAAACCTAACATAGATCATACACTTTACAAATCTATAATTTGTAGCCTATCATACTTAGCTACTACCAGACCTAATATTATGCATGTTGTCTATTTGGCTTCAAGATTTTAGTCATCACCAAAAGTGCCACATCTAAATGCTTTCAAAAGAAATCTTAAATACATATCTGGTACTCTAGACTATGATCTTTGGTATCCCAAATATGATGATTTTACTCTTTATGCCTATACTAATGTTGATCGAGCAGGTTCTCTTATTGAAAGAAGAAGCACTTCAGGTGGTGCCTTCTTCCTTGGAAATAGATTGGGTGCATGGCATACTAAAAATAAATACCATGTTACTTTATCTGTTGTTTAAGTTGAATATATTGCAGCAGTATCTTGTTGTACTCAATTTATCTGGATGACTCGAACTTTAAAAGATATTCAAGTTCATGTTCCTAAGCCTATACATATATCCTGTGATACTACAAGTGTTGTTAATATCTCTAGAAATCTAGTTCAACACTCTCGTACTAAACATATTGATCTCAAATATCATTTTCTTCAAGAAATCTTTTTAGCAAATGAAGTTCTTTTGGATTATGTTTCTACAAAAGATCAGATTGCTAATATTTTTACTAAACTTTATCACGATCCATTTTTGACAATTTAAGGGAGAAACTTGGTGTTCTTCCTCTTTCTTCTTTGTAATAATTATTTTAGTATGTGAGGGGGAGATTTATATGTATTATTCTTCAACTCTCATTTCAATAAAAGCTTAAAGAATGCAAATCTTTTAAGGCTTGACTATGATTTCACTTGCGATATGGTTTTTACCTTGATTATTTAGCATTAGTTGGCATAAAGTTGAGCTTTAATTCTGATCATATTTGCATTTTTAATTATATGTTCATAGAGAAGAATTAATCTACTATTTCAGTAATATCATTGTTAGGTCTCATAATTGTACCCTGCTAAATCACATGAAATTCAACATTCTCGAATAACATGGTAACTTTCGTAGGTAGTGGGTCACCTAAAATTGGAAAGAACCTCTGGAGAAGCCTGACTTCCTCTCTAACGCTTCACCCATAGGACCTAATAAAACTAACTTCTTGATTGGAAAAGGGGTAGATAGCTTGCATAAACCTAAACTTTAAATTGAAACTACGAAGGTGATGCACCAAAATTTTAAACTTGCACTGTTCAGAAAAATTATGATTGTTTGAACACCTAAACATAGTGGTAAACTTACACTACCTATTTCATCATTCATGTGAATAAATATTTCATAGTAAGGTTTGAGAATGTATATATCTATGAAGGAAATATATCTTTCACTATAATGAACTATAACAATCCCCTTAACAAAAAACTACAGCCTGCACAAAATACTTAATTATCAGAGATGGCATAACAAGAGACACAAGCTGAAAGGAAGAAATAAATACTTTCACTAACAAAATTATCAATCATACACAAATGCGCAAATCTGAAAAAAATAGGAAGGTAATAATACTATGAAAATATGGTCTCCAATATAATTTCTACATATGCAAAGCTGAGTTACAAAAAACTAATGCTAGAAGTGAGCAAAGGACTGAAAAATAGCCACTAAGTCTCACAAATCTACATCCCCAAGAAAACCCCTTTGAAAATGAAATTAAAACCCACTAAATACAGACTGTTCTAATCACCCAGGATTAGATGTAAGAAATTAAGCCTTAAGAGAGGAGTTATAGATCCATGTCTATAGACATAAAGTTGGAACTTGACACATGTTCAAAAAAAGTCTTCATATCGCTCAAAGAGCTCATGAAAGCCATTCAATAACCATAGACTAAGCCTTGAGTCTACTTGAGTTCCTCCTTTATCTTCTCTAACAACCCTAGATGTCCTTCACTTATGTGCATGCAAAAGATAAACCACCACCTTTAGTTTTGTTAAAATAATTATAACGACCTTATCATTTAGTCGACCACCTTTGCTGCAATATTTTCTTTTAAGTTAAGTTGACTAGGCATTTAAGAATACCTTGAACCCACCTCAGGACTACGTGGCTTCATTTTATTTTTTCTATGGTTTCCACTTACTCCTCTTACCACCACTTTGACTCTGCTTTGGATTGGAAACGCGTCAACATCATGTTATCTCGCGACTTTTATCTCTCGGGAAACTTTCTTGGTGGGGTCACGAACGCCATTGGATTTGATCGCTTTTTAGTCTCTTCCTTTGCGCTTGCAAACTTCTCATCCACCATGTGTCAATCTCTCATTGGATCCCTTTATTACCTTGGTTTGGTCTACTACTAGCCCACCTCTCTATGTGGTGCCTTGTCATTATCCCACTATGCTTCTCTCTCTTCTTCTGTCAGGCCATGAAATCACATCCTTCCGCCACCTATCCATCCGGGCCCACTGCTCTTTCTGTGATTCAATGCAATGCGTCACTTTGTCTCTATTCCATGATCCTCATTATCCTTCTTGTGTTAGATCACAGGATTATGACATGCTTCCATCTAGCTTCTCTGGACCCACTATGTTATTTTCTCTTCTTGGACATGTGGCGATCATGTGGGGATCTCTTTTCTCATCACTGGGATCATGGGATAGTGACGTGCTGACATATATCATCTTTATCCAGCTTGGACTTGCCATGCAGCATCATCTTGTCACTCTGTCAACTGGCCCCCACTCTACTACGTGGCATAATCGCGCTATCCCATGAACTTTCTCATCCTTGGTTTTTCAGAGCATGGAATCGAGATGTGATGCCATTTGTCCTTTTTGTTAACTCAGCTTGGCTTCGCTATGCTCCTATTAGGTTGTCCTCGCATCTCCAGGTGGTGCTCTTTTGTGATCTCATGAATTTTCTCTTTGATCAGTCTGTCAGACCACGAGATCATGAACTACCGCCACCTGTCATCCTTTGCTTTGTCGGGGCCCACAAAATGTCCTCTTTGTCTGCCAACTATTTTTCATGTGACCACTTCGCGCATAGTTTCTCTACCTAAAGGCACTTTCCTTTTGGCTACCTTTAAGTCATGTGTTGGGGTGTATAAATAGCTTATGTTATGCATGCACCACTAATGTGGGATATATTGTCTGGCCTTTCCTTCTATTATGTTTTCCTCAATGTGCATTCTAACTCATCTTCCTCTGTTCTATTCCACCCAACCTCTTTGCCTAAGTTTGAAGACATCATGGAAGCCTTCCCAAGGACTGTGTTACATTCTCCACCAGCATGCTGGGCTCAAACTCTCATAAGAGCCCATTTAATACACATGCTTGTCCACTATTTCTAGCTGAATTGTTCTATGGTGAGGAATTTAGGTAACATTTCTGGCGACCTCTCAGGGGTGTTTGTTTGATAAACAAAAAAACTAGTAGCCATGCCCATCCATTGGGTAGTGATTTGGTAGCAATATGAAATCCTATATACACCATGAAAAACCCTAATGAATGCAATGAATTTGTCTTCAAACTAAACATAATTTCATGGCTGATGGGATCAACTCCCCTATTAAGAATAATATATAGATGTGTTTCCATAATGAATACTTCATTTGGTTCTAGAATGATCATGCATGGAGTAGTGATTGGAATTAGGACTTGACCCTTTTGCAGCATGTGTTTTGACAAACACTTAGGAAAAGCTTGAAAACTAAGACTCTAAACTAAACAAACTATGCAACAAGGAAAACCTCTAAATTAACCTACCCTAGCCTAACTCAGTAGGAAAATATGCTAAACAAAACCATTTATTGGTTCACTGAAATATTTTCCTTTTCTTATCAGAGTGCAATGTTTTTCATGCTTAAGGACATCTAAGAAGATACATGACACAAAAATATATTCAACAAGTTGATGCAACATTTCTGGAAAGAGGTGTAAATATCCACTTACCTCATTAAAAGGATCACTTGCATTATTTTTTATAATAGGATAAGTGAGTTGAACATACTCTTTTTTAGTTGCAGATGCATCCTTGATATCACCTTCAACTAAAACTTTATGCTTGGTGATATGTGCTTGATTGGATTTTATCCTAGCTAAATGTCTAATTGGACAACCTCTTGAAAGTATGATCTTGGAGCTCCTTTTTCTTGTTGCTTCTCTTTCTTGTTGTTTTTCATAGTTGTTCTGCATGATTGCTTGGCATGTTGACTCCTCCTCCATAGTTATAGGACTATCATATTCAGTTAAGACATCTAGGAGCTTATCAAAGCTATCAAACACCACAAGGCCCTTAGGATCAACTAGCTCAAATTGAAATTCCTTATCATCATTCAAGAAGGAACACTCTGCAAGATGACTTCCTTCTTCAATGAAAGAAAGAAAATGTTCAGATATTGAGATAATCTTTTTCACCAAGCCCTCACTTGTCATGTTAGCATTAAGTTTCACACAAAAAATTTCAACAATAATGTCAAAAAGGTCTTCCTCCATGATCATGTCAGCTTCCACATCTTTAGAAAATACTTCTTTTTCTACAACTTCATCAATTTAATTCTTTTGTTGTTGTAAAGTCTATGCTAATGTGTCTAGAACAACAACTTCCTTATCTTTCTTAATGAAAAGGGGAAGTTCATGAACCTAAATCATGACATCTTCTTTCTGCTCCTCCTCTTTTGAAGCTAACATAAATTTTTTATCGTTAGGCTCAAAACAGGTAGGAAGCTCCACAAATAAATTTTTTAGTACCTCCTGTCCCAACTGGTTCTACTCTTGATTCTCTATCCCTTTATCATCCAACTTTGAAGTAACTTTATTTTCATCTCCCTGATCTTGGATTGGCTTGTATCCAGAGTAACCTTGACTTCATTGCAACTGCTATTGATGTTTGGCGAGGCATCAAGAATATCAATAATTTCTTATTTTGGACTTTGTTCAACTTGGGAAACAACCTCTTGCACATGGGCATGAAACTTTTCTCCTTCATTAGCCAATTTCTCAACAAGTTCTTCTTTATGCCCTTACTGCTGCAAAATTTTAAATATACCCATGCTTTCTTCATTATCAACAACATATAAAGGAAGCTCACTAAATAAATTAGGCATTAATTCACGTTGATCACCATTTTCTTGATGTGTACTTGGATGCTCCAACTTGTTTAACTCATCATTATGCTGTGGAAAATCTGATTTCTTATCTTGACAAGAGGTAGGTGCTTGGGATGGTTGTCCATGAGGAATAATGGATTGATTTTCTTCTACATGCTGATCTGAAACACAATGATCTGATTGTGCCTTTCCTTCTCTTCTATATTTATAACTATGGCATGTAAGGTTGTCATTACCTTTTTTGATCTTTCAGCTCTTTTTCATGAAATTCTATATGTGCTTTCAGCTCCTGCTTATGCAAATCTACATGTGCTTTGAACTCTTGCTCATTTTTATCCCTTTGGGATTTCAACTCTTTTTCATGCCTCCTATATTTATCCACCAAGTACTTTTTATAACTTTGATCTTGATGAGCCAAGGCCTCCTGCTCATGCAAATGAGCTTGATAGGACCATTCCTCTAGTTTCAAATCCATTTCTTGCTCGAAATATGATTTTTGCCAAGTTGAATCACTAGCACGTTGATTTGAGGTAGAAATGATTTATTGATGGCTACTTTGGGGGTATGTTGGCTTCCATGAGGTTGGTGTAGGGGTGGGTGGGTGTAGAGTGTATGGAAATTGCTGGGTATTTACTTCAATAGGGTTATTATGCATGACACAGTAGTATAACTACTTTGATATGGTTGGTAGAATGATGTATGAGGAACACATTCATGGAAAGGAGGATGGTAAGCTATTTTTAACACTTAATCTTCTAAAAACTAGTAGAATCTGCTCAGAGTAACCAAATATGTTAAAAAATAACCTCTCTTAGGCTAATAACTTGTTGCTAGCATATCCAAACAATAAGGTTTACAAAATATTCTCTGACTTTGAGTCCCACTAGGTGTGCAAAAATTGTTAGTTCTCGGAATTGCACCCTTGCTAAATCACATGAAATTTGGCACTTTGGAATAACATGGGAACTTTCCTAGGAAGTGGGTCACCTAAACTTGGAAAGAACCTTCAAAGAAGGTCGACTTCCTCTTTGATACTTCACCTAAAAGACCTACTAAAACTAACTTCTTGATTGGAAAAGGGGTAGAAAGCTTGCATAAATCTAAACTTTGAATTAAAAATACGAAGGTGATGCACCAAAATTTTAAACTTGCAATATTTAGAAAAAATATGACTCTTTGAACACCTAAACACAGTGGTGAACTTACACTACCTATTTCATGATGTGTGTGCATAAATATTTCATAGGGAGGTCTGAGAATGTATATGTCTATAAAGGAAAGATATCTTTCTCTACGATGAACTATAAAAATGCCCTTGACACAAACTACAACCTGCACAAAACACTTAATTCATAGAGATGGCATAACATGAGACACAATCTAAAATGAAGAAATAAATACTTTCACTAGAAAAAATATCAATCATACACAAATGTGATCGCTTGTTATAAAGGCTCAGAAACTAGGCATAATCCTTTAACTCAGGGATTGGATATCCAACTAAGCACTTCATCCACTTTATAATAAACTCATTTAATATGTCAAACCTAGGGACGTGTTACTTGAAACAGGCTAGCAAAATATATGCACCAAGCACTTTCTCAACCAATCATTCTATAATTTCTGCAGGAAATAAATGTTGGAGAGGAACTACTCTATGGCTGCAGGAAATAAATGCTTTCGAAAGGAAACTATACTATTGCTGCATGAAATGAATACTTAAAGGAAATTTAAACTATTGTTGTGAAAGTAGATGCTTGAAAATAAATGATGGAAATGAATGCTGCTAGCAGGATGGAAGAATGCACACAAACAACTATAATGCTTTAGTTACTCTGCCGCTCGGCCGCAGGAAGCCATAGCTGTCTTGTGGCTTTGGCTGTAGGAGTTGTTCAGCACAGGAATTGAAATAACAAAAATGCAAGAAAGCAAACTAACTAGAATGAATCTAAACTATGGATTCTTCACCAAGTGGGCCCCCTTCGGTGAGTACCCAGAACACTCAATTACACAGAATTGAACTCAAAGCCTCATTTGCTCATTAATCTTGAATAAAGTACATGAATTCTCAATAACAGTGAAATAACAGAATGCAACTATAATAATAATACTACTGCCCTCCTTCTCACACAGGAGTGAGGCTTTATTTAAAGGGAAAAACATCTAACTGCTAAACTCCACATGCCCTAAGAAAAGGCAGAGATTTTATTACAACCATCTAACAGAAAGGAAAAATAGAAAACAATAAATAGAATCGATCAAGAAGAGAGGAAAGAACTGCGTAGACAATAGATCTAACTTCCCACTCTCTCCTAGATTTCATCAAGGAAATTATTGCACTCGCCAAGTCTTCTCTCAAATGTATCCACCTGGATCAATCTGGAAACCTTCCACCACTGTTACGCCGATGTTTCATCTGTGTGCGACTGCTGCAGGACTGAGTCAAGCGACCATCACATAGACGTGCTCACCTGAACAAGATGACAATTGCTACTTTGATGGGCTGCATTAACACTATTAGGATAAAAGCATTCATGGAATTTATTCAAAGTACATACATTATCTATTGTCCAAACAGTCAATTCATTCATAAAACATGATCATAAGTTCATAGCAATAAAACATAGCATATTCATCCCAATAAAGCACATTAAGTAGCATACGTCCATGGCATAGGTTCAGTGGTTGACTACCACATAATAATAGTTTTAGATCATAAAGTCTTGGAATAATAACAAAAACATAAGAAATGACCTAGCAAAAGTTCTTCTAAGGTATCTAAAATATGCCATTAAAATGGCCTATCATTCTGCCCCCTACAAAGACTAGTGTCAGTCCTCAGGCACTGAGACATTCTAGATTTTGGTAAGAACCTGGAGGTCTTCTTCCTATCTTTCTCCAACCATGGAGGCACCAACACGCCAGTAGAAACCATTTGTGTGCTCCATCTTTACCCGTTTTCTCAGTTCCTATTGTTCATCTATTTCATCATCCACACAGCTGTACAATGGCCATAAAAGCAAGGGAGGATGGAAGGTGAGTGACAACCATCGCTCGAGCCATGGTTGTGTTCCCTGGTGTATATACCAACTAACACACTGCATTGTAGCATGCAAGTTAATTAGACTATGTGGCTTTGCTTTCTTAAGTGCCAGGGTAAGTCTTTCCCATCTCTTCTTTAACTCTTCAGTTGCCCTATCCTCGTCTGACAATGACATTTTTTAAAACGCTAAGAAAACTTCCTCACGACTTTCCAGAATCTGTTTCCTCGGTGTAGAATCATGAAATCCATACACAATTTTCATCCAGTCATAGTAAAGATGTCATGGTGACCGAATTTTAGGACATAGGGGCAATGAGATGGACTTTTCCAAGATTCTATACTTATGTAATTGCTCCCCATAATTTATTTCATTCTGAATCTAGGAAACAAGGGCAGACAAATGTATATCACCAATAAAAAGAAGGGGGTTCCAGTCAGTATTAAAAGGAACAACATAATTGTGCATGTACAATTCACATAGTAGATTTTGAACACAATCAGGTGATGTGTTGTATGCAGCCACAAATTCATGTGGGGTTTCTATGCCTGAGCTAACATCCCGGAGGACTCTCATTAATTTAAATAGAAAAAAGCTCCTTGAGGCATAGGGCATAAACTCGTGGTGGTGGTCTGCATTCCAAAAATTATGGAATTATATCTGCAATGTTATTTTCCTTATTCTGTAGAAATTCAATTTCTTATTGTTTTCTTTCAATCTCCCTTCTTAATTTTATGTTTTCCAGTTCCCACATCAATTTTTGATATTGCATTGCATTGAAATAGCCAATTGATAGAGAGTGAACATTTACCTCCTCAGGTTGCTGATGTGGGACCACCTTGACTGCTTGTGGGTCTTCCTTTTTTTTTTGGACAAACTGGCATATTTTCTGGAATAAGGGGCCTTTCCCCATGATTGCCTTCCTGTAGAGAAGAAGATTCTCTTCTGGCAACTTTAGGCTCTGCTAATTCTGGTATTACACATTCTTCTTCTGGAATAGCCTTAGTGGCTGTAGGATCCTTTTCCATCATACCCTGGCATTTGGCAATAGGACTTCCTAGTTGCGGTTGTTCCTATAAGGGTTCCTTCGAGTAGACATGAGACTTGTCAGCCGTAACAGGAGAAATTTTTTCATCTGGTTGTGACGTGTTCAAATGAACACTTTTGCACAATGGGGTATCAGTAGAGGCTGCAGGTTGCTTATGTCAAAGTTTCCTTTTCTTGGTAGGTGTGGCCGCAGGAGAAACAGTAGACATAAGAATATCTCGACTCATATATCCTGGCATTTTTGCTTTGCCCTTGCCTTTTTTATCCTTTTGCTGAGAAACTGTAGGAACCTTAGTTTCTCTGCTCCCTGAAGTAGGGTTTGGATAGCCAGAGGGCACATTTTCCTCATTAACTCCCGAAGGAGAAGAATCCCTGAAGGGTTCATCTTGTTCACCAAATTCTTCTTCCTCATCAGGGTTATTTCCCTATTCTTCTTGATTCTCGGGCCGTGGCCCCTCTCCATGCAATTCAACATGAGGTGCCTCAATAAATCTATCCCAAGACATGGGAGAGACATCCCTTAGTGACCTTTCTACCAATAGTTTAATTAAACCATGGTGGGTCACTGCGTTCTGCTACCCCTTCTGTACCTCTTCAGCACTTAAGTTCAAAAGGGCGTAAAGAAAATTTAGAACATTTACTAAATGGTTATGTCATAAATGGCTCAATAATTTAAAGTGAACTGAATGCAAGAAGGAAAAATGACCCTCATAGGTAATGTACCTTATGACATGAACGGCCAACTGAGGAAATTTCCTTGTAAGAGATGTCCACTTTACTCCTTGTTTACTGTAATCCATTGGGGCGTCTGCTGGCGATGCAAATTCTGCTCTGGCTATTCGTGCATCATGCCCATGTGGAAATGCTTCACCTATAGATGGAAGTCCAGAGACTTTGGCAATTCATGCTTCCAAAGCTTCAATTTGCAACCCCTTAACATATGCAACTCCATTGTTGTATGTTCTCAGAAATTCCAGTGTCGTATCTTCGTCATACCCATTTAACCTAACAAAATAGGCGAGCCAACCTACTCTGTTAAAAACCTAAATGTTGTCCTGCTCTTCTAAAAATACCAGGTGGTTTGATGGTTCATTCCATATAAGAGAACCGCCCATTTTTCTGCTTGAAATTCCAACAATGTCTGAGAAACTCAAAAATTTCCTTACTCCACTGATACTCTTTACTCTGTTCGCTGAAAAATCTCTCTGATGTGCCCATAATTGGAATGAAAATTTTCTAGTATTTTCGGATGGATAAGACACAATAGAATATTTTTGAAATAATGATGTGAAGTTAAGCTAAAATTTTGAGTTAAAAACAGGGCTGGTTTCGACAGTTTACACGTAGGTGTTGTCAAATCATAATTTCTGATATGACGGCTCAGTACGTTTCAGGTAGAAAAAATAGTAATGACAAAGATTGGTAATTATAACATCTGATTTGGAAATGATGTAAGTTTTGAGATGATGGGATATTTCATTTATTATACACAAAACCCTATTTACTACCCCCCCTACTAAAAAAATGACAAGTGTCCTCACTTGCATGGCAATGTATGACATAATCATGGATGAATCGCTCTTATTAATTCCAATGTGTCATAATCATATTAAATGAAGTAAAAATTTTTTTTGAGGCAATAAAGTAATGCGTACCTTGGAATATTATACCATTAAATGCTCAAATCCAAAAAGATTTGATGACGTTGGCAGAGTAAAAATTTGAGCTTACGCAATAATGAGGTGACGTGAATGCGTGGATGGAAGAAAAAGATGATGAAAAAGAGGATGGAATGACATTTTTATTATGGGAAAGAGATTTTTGTGGAAAATGAAAATTTTATTATGACTGCATGCGGGAAATTTTCAAAGAGATGACCAGAGCAAATAATTACTCTGGTTGGCTGCAGGAATGCCCTCAGTAGGAAGAGGTCCTTTGACTGTAGGAAAGTCTTCAGCTGGAGGAGATTATTCAGCTGTAGGAGGTCTTTTAGCTACAGGAAAGTTGTCAGCAAGAGGAGGAGGTTCTTCGACTGCAGGAGGTTCTATGGCTGTAGGAGGTTCAGCGGCTGCAGGAGAAATCTCAAACTATTGCAGGAAATCAACCTTCGTCTGTGGTTTTTGGTATAGGCGGAGCCTATGACCATTCACCAGTAACTTGAAATGTACAGGATTGATGGTAGATAGATGAACTACTCCATTAGAATAAACATGAATAATCTCATAAGGGCTAAGCCAATGTGTTGTAAGATTACCTTGGTTTTCTTGGAATCTTGAGTCATACAAAAGAGCCGAGTCACCAGGAGAAAACTATTTGGAAAGGATGTGAGAATCATGCCACTTTTTCCACTATGTCTAAACCAAATCTGTGTGTTGCAGGGATTCCTTCCTTATCTCATCTAGCTAGTTAAGCTGTAGGATCCTGTCGCACTGTGCCTCAGTAAGATCAATGTTTAGCTGCAATGTCATTCATAAAGTCTTATGTTCAAACTCAATCAGCATCACAACTATTTTTCCATATACGAACTCAAAAGGGGTAAACCCTGTTATGGTTTTCCATGTAGTGTGGTAGGCCCATACTGCTTCTTGGAGGTGACTACTCCAATATTTCTTGTGCGACTGAATTATCTTTGTGAGGATAACTTCTATCTCCCTATTAGTGATTTATGCCTGACCATTCGCATGTGGGTGATAGGGGCTTGATTTTTGGTGGCAAATATTATACTCATTCACCAGAGCAGTAATCAATGTGGAGGTAAATTGAGCTCCTTGGTCAGTGACTAAGTCATTGGGTACACCATAGCATGTGAATATCTCCTCATATAGGGATTGTGCAACTCTGTTATCTCTGGCATGCTTCATGGCTCGAACCTCCACCCACTTGGTTACATAATAAGTACATACAAGTATGTATGAATTTTCATCATATGCAGGAGTGATGGGACTGACAAAATCGATTCCTCACTTATCAAATGGAGTCACTACAACCTGATGAAAGAGTGGCATTTCATCAGATTTAGTAGGCCGCCCATCCGCTGGCATCGATCACACTTCCTGGTATAATTGGCGAAATCCTTGTAGAGGGATGGCCAGTAGTAACCAATATTAAGTACCATCATGGATGTCCTTTTGGAAACAAAATGTCCTCCATAGGGCTCATCATGACAAGCCTGGAGGATTTCATAAGTTTTGTCCCCACGAATGCATCTTCTCAATACTTGGTCGGGGCCAGTATAGAATAAACAATTAGCATTCCATTAAAAGTTGACATTTTTCTCTATTAGTAACAACTTTTCCTTTGGAGAAAAGTGTGGAGGTACCTTTTGTGAAACTAGATAGTTAGCAATATCAACATACCAGGGTGATTTTGCTGCAATGGAGAATAGGTGGTCATTAGGAAAACTGTCATTGATTGCCATGGGTTCATCAGCATTCTGCAGGCATGAGAGAAAATCGGCCACCACATTTGAGCTACCTAGCTTATCTATGATGGTAATATCAAACTCTTGTAGCAGCAAAAACCATCTAGCTAACCTCCCAGTTATGTAAGGTTTTTTAGCTAAGTACTTAATAGCTGCATGGTCTGTATGCACAAAGATTTGGTAACCAGTGACATAATGGTAGAATTTGTTTAGAGCATAGATAACAACCAATAAATCCTTTTCGATAACTGTGTAGTTCAAATAAAATTCCTGTAGATTTTTTCTAATAAAGTAAATGGCATGTTCTAGTGTACCTTCCTTCTATCCAAGAATTTCTCCAATGACATGATCAGAGGCATTTGTATGTATGTGGAACGGGAGTTCCCAATTAGGACCTCGCAGGACAGGTGCCTGAGTGAGTACAAACTTCAACTGCAGGAAAGCTTCATCACAGTCTGATGTCTAGACAAAGTTGGCATCTTTAGTGAGCAGTGAATACACAGTGTTGACCATCTTGTTAAAGTCCTTTATGAATCTTCTGTAATACCCAGCATGACCAAGGAAGCTTCTAACATCCTTGTGTTTGGCTGGGGTAGGAAGATTCACAATTACTTCAATTTTGGTCGGGTCTACCTGAATGCCAAGAGCAGAAATGTAGTGACCAAGCACTACTCCTTCCTGCATCATCATAAAACACTTCTCGCTGTTCAAAGATAGGTTATGTTCTTTGCATCTAGTGAGGACTTTTTCTAGATTTTCCAATGCTTCCTCATAAGTTTCTGCATAAGTTGTAAAGTCATCCATGTAGATCTCCATACAGTCATGGGAAATATAAACAAAAATATTGATAACCGCCTGCTGGAAAGTAGCAGGAGCATTACAGAGGCCAAATGGAAAAATTGAATAAGCAAAAGTCCCCCATGGGCAGGTGAAGTCTTTTCCTGGTCGTCTGGAAGAATTTGGATCTGATTGTATCCATTGTACCCATCTAAGAAAGAAAAGTATTTCTTTCCTGCTAGAGAATCTGGGACCTGGTCAATGAATGGAAGAGGGAAATGGTCCTTTTTGGTGGCATTGTTAAGCTCTTTGTAGTCTATACACACTCTCCACTTGCCATCTTTCTTAGGAACTATGACTAGTGGGGAAACCCACTTGCTATCTGATATAGGATATATGAAACCGAATTTAAGGATTTTTTGGAGTTCGGCTTTGACTATCTCACAAAGGGCAGGGTTGACACGTCTTTGAAATTGCCTTACTGGGGGTTTTGCCTCCTTTAGGAAGATCCTATGAGTGCATAACTTTGGGTCTAGACCTTTCATATCAGTGTAATCCTAGGCAGCAATGGTAGCCAACCAAGGACATCCCAAAATAATTGGATAGCCTCCTAGGGTAGCTTTTGTCGAGAGGATCTTGAAATCTGCAGGGTAGGACTAAGACTCTAGGTCAACCGCAATGTCCTCCACCACGCCATCAGGCTTTACAGTTAAACTGTTTGCGAGCTGCAGGATAGTAGATGTATTGTGAAGGTTGGTGATACCAAGGCATTGCATAATGTCCTTGGTCATGACATTAATGGTGGCTCCAAGATCAATCAAGGTATTTTTTATAGAAGTTCCATTAATAATGACCTCGACAACAGGGCTGGCAGGGTCAGAATATTTTGGGATGGTAAGCTTCCCTAACATGATCTTTGCCAGTTTACCCAGGACATGGACAGTCTAGGGATCCTTCTTCTTGCGGCTAGGCTTTTTAAATCAAGCTTCCTTGATGGATTTTCCATATGTGGGAACATCTTTGATTGCCTGGAAAAGGGAAATTTGGATGCTGGCATTCTTTAGTTGGTCTAGGATATTGAAAGTGATTCATCAGTGGTCTTTGGATTGCTTTTCTATAATATTTGTGGGAAAGGAGCAATGGTAGGTTGATTGGTCTTAGCTGGTGGTGCAGGGGCTACTATATTAGATGGATTGTTGGGTTGATTGGGCTCCTCAGAAGTCATTTCGGTGATTACAGGAGGCTCAGGTGCAGGCAGAGTGGTACCAGACCGTAGGTGAATATCATTAAGGTTAATTGCATATGTAGGGTATTGCATGGGATACTGCGACTAGTCTATAGCATACACATTTTGTTGCGGTGGAGGAGCTCAATTGTTAGGGTTCGGCGGTAGCTGTATAGGTAACTGAGTAGGCTTAGGGGGCGGATTAGTAGCTACAGGAGGTGGTAAAAGAGCTTTCTGCTATGGAGGCTACATAGGTGGTAGAAAAAATCCTTGTGGTTGATTTGGCCATTGCTGGCCACCTTACCACTATGGATTTTGCTGCTAATTACCTTATGATGGCTGCCACGCCCCTTGAGGTTATTGCCAACCTCCTTGGGGGTTCGGCCACTGTGGATTGGGGTAATTCTGCCACTGATTTTGGGAATTATTCCAGGGAGGATTTTGGTAATTCATGGGGGGTTTCCATTGATTATTATAAAAAGGACCATTAAATGAAAGATGATCCTAGGGCATACCTTGTCTCTGTACCCATGGTCATTGCTGAGCGACAAAGAACAACTGCTCATCCTCTAGTTCAACTAGTTTGTAATCAGTCGACATTTGTGTAGTCTCCATGTTAGCAACCAGTTTGCATCTGCAATCTCTCTTCTTCTATCTACAATGTGGACAGAATTATGCTAGCATGGCCTCTGCTTCCTCATGTTTATTTTTAGCCTTCATGGTGTCCATCTGGGTGGCCATGTTGTTGATGATATCTTGCTTAAAATTAGACAAGAGATTGGTTATCTCAGTTCGTGAAGCACCAACACCATTGGACTTCCCTAGAGTGGACTATTTCCTCTTCCTTTCTTAACAAAAGCTCTTGAGTATTTAAGACAGATCTTCTAGATATCATCCCATGATGACTCAGTGATATCTCCTCTGACCATTAGGTCTAGTACCTCTGTGCATCCATCATGAATGCCTTGCAAAAAGAGCAACTTCTGAGATTCTTCATTGAGCTCGTGCTGAGTATTCTTCTGCAAACTGAACATGAACCTTGAGACATAATCCTCAAGACTCTCATCCTCCTTCTATGACATCTTAAAGATGTCATATTCTCACATATCATTCCATCGATAGTAATTCTTATATTTCAGCAATAAAGCATCCTTCATTTCATCCCAATTATGGACAAAATTGAGAGGAACCTCCTTACAATAATATGGTGAGAATGCACAAAATAACAGATTATAGAGCAATAGTAGAACTCAGAATGAATTTATTGATCGCGGGCCACTTCAAGCGGGTAACCTCCTTTGAGCAATCTCAATATAATAAATTCGTCGGTACCTAGAAAAGGCCTCAACCTACTCTTATATACTAAGTACGATCTAGAAAAGTAATACTACCTATGCATGTGGGATAATAAAATATACTCACGGGATGACTTACAAAGCATATGCGTCCAACAACACTA
>MU226709.1:2359746-2386101 GCA_018584345.1 Thuja plicata | reverse complement strand
AATGAATCTATTGATCGCGGGCCACTTCGAGGGGGTAACCTCCTTTGAGCAAGCTCAATATAATAAATTCGTCGGTACCCAGCAAAGGCCTCAACCTACTCTTATATACTAAGTACGATCTAGAAAATTAATACTACCTATGCATGTGGGATAATAAAATATACTCACGAGATGACTTACAAAGCATATGCATCCAACAACACTACACTAACAAAATAAACAGAAGGAACACACAGGTTCCTAACAAAAATCCTGTGCTAAGCCCATAAACCATCACAATGCAGAATCTTTAAGTGTTACAGGGAAGAGCTTAATCATGTGGGCGTCGGTGGTGTAGTCATAGCTCCTACAAAGGATATCAAACTCAAAGAGAAAGGTATTAGGGCCCTCTGTGACAAAGCTATAAAATTTTGGAAGAGCAGAAGAGGGAATATTTTTGAGTTTGTTATTATCTCGCTGATCAGAGATGGGGAAAGGAAATGTAGTAAGATTATCCATCCTTTTTTGTTGCGGAGGTAGATTTTGAGGGGGGTTCTTAGGTTGGTAGATGATTAATTACCAAGGATTTTCTTCTCAAGGATTCTATAGTTCTATATTGGCAAAGGCTTCAACAAATAGATTGGCTTCTGGTTGTTCTGGGAAGAACCCACGAAAGTCACCCTCATAAGATGAGGATGATGAAGGGGCTTCAGGGAGCTCAACAATAGCGTCAACAAACTGGTTTTCTTCCTCAAATAGGTTGTGGTGTGGATTTGGAAAGTACCTTCCTCGGGCGTCTCTTTGTCTATTATGCATGCAGATAGTATGGAATGATGTGAATAGCGGTTTTCTTTGTCAAGATAAGGCTTAATATACTGAAAGCAGGGAATGAAATCATGTAAACAAATCCTAAGAGTTGTTGAATAAGAACTAGGCTCGGCACCATCCCTGGCAGTGACAGGAAAAATGATTGCTTGTTATAAAGGCTCATAAACTAGGCATAATCCTTTAACTCAAGGATTGGACATCCAACTAAGCACTTCATCCACTTTATAATAAAATTATTTAATATGTCAAACCCAGGGACGTGTTACTTGAAATGGGCCAACAAAATATATGCACCAAGCACTTTCTCAACCAATCATTCTATAATTGCTGCAGGAAATAAATGCTGGAAAGGAACTACTCCATGGTTGCAGGAAATAAATGCTTTCAAAAGGAAACTATACTATTGCTACATGAAATGAATACTTAAAGGAAATCTAAACTATTGCTGTGAAAGTAGATGCTTGAAAATAAATAATGGAAATGAATGCTGCTAGAAGGATGGAAGAGTGCACACAAACAACTATAATGCTTTAGTTACTCTGTCGATGGCCGCAGGAAACGGTAGCTGTCTTGTGGCTTTGGCTATAGGAGTTGTTTAGCATAGGAATTGAAATAACAGAAATGCAGGAAAGTGAGATAACTAGAATGAATCTAAACTACAGATTCCTCACCAAGTGGGCCCCCCTTGGGTGAGTACCCAGAACACTCAATTACATAGAATTAAACTCAAAACCTCATTTGCTCATTAATCTTGAATAAAGTACAGGAATTCTCAATAATAGTGAAATAACATAATGAAACTATAATAATAATACTACTGCCCTCCTTCTCACGTAGGAGAAAGGCTTTACTTAAAGGGAAAAACATCTAACTACTAAACTCCACATGCCCTAAGAAAATGCAGAGCTTTTATTACAACCATCTAACAGAAGGAAAACTATAAAATAGGAAATAGCATCGGTCAAGAAGAGAGGAAATAAATGCATAGACTACAGATCCAACTTCTCACTCTCTTATAGATTTCATCAAGGAAATTATTGCACTTGCCAAGTCTTCACTCAACTGTCTCCACCTGGATCAATCCAGAAACCTTCCACCACTGTTATGCCGATGTTTCATTCGTGCACGTCTGCTGCAGGACTAAGTCAAGCGACCAACACATAGATGTGATCACCTAAATAAGATGGTAGTTTCTACTTTGATGGGCTGCATTAACACCCTTAGGATAAAAGTATTCATGGCATTTATTCAAAGTACATACATTATCTATTGTCCAAACAATCAATTAATTCATAAAACATGATCATAAGTTCATAGCAATAAAATAGAGCATATTCATCCTGATAAAGCACATTAAGTAGCATATGTCCACGACATAGGTTCAGTGGTTGACTACCACATAATAACAGTTTTAGAGCATAAAGTCTTGGAATAATAGCATAAAAAATAAGAAATGACCTAGCAAAAGTTCTTCTAAGGTATCTAAAAGATGCCATTAAAATGGCCTATCAAAATGCACAACTCTACAACAAATATGAAGGTAATAATACTATGAAAAGATGGTCTCCAATGTAATTTATGCATATGCAAATCTGAGTTACAAAAACATTATGCTAGAAGTGAGAAAAGGACTGAAAAATAGCCACTAAGTCTCACAAATCTGCATCCCCAAGAAAACCCCTTTGAAAATGAAATTAAAACCCAGTATATAAAGACTGTTCTAACTACCCAGGATCAAATGCAAGAAATTTGGCCTTAAGAGAGGAGTTACATAGCCATGTCTATAGACAAAAATTTAGAACTTGACACATGTCCAAAACCAATCTTCATATCACTCAAAGAGCTCATGAAAGTCATTCAATAACCATAGACTAAGCCTTGAGTCTACTAAAGTTGCTCCTTTATCTTCTCTAACATCCCTAGATGTCCTTCGTTTGTGTGCATGCGAAAGATAAACTGCCACCTTTAGTTTTGTTACAATAATTATAATGAACTTAACATTTAGTTGACCACCTTTATTGCAATATTTTCTTTTAAGTTAGGTCGACTAGGCATTTAAGAATACCGTGACCCCACCTCAGAACTACGTGGCTTCATCTAATTTGGTCTATGGTTTCCAATTACTCCTCTTACCACCACTTTGACTCTGCTTTGACTTGGACAGGCGTAAACATCCCGTGATCCCACAACTTTTATCTCCCGAGAAAATTTCTTGGCAGGATTACGAACGCCATTGGATTTGATCGCCTTTTAGTCTCTTCCTTTGCGCTTGCAAACTTCTTGGATGCCATGTGTCACTCTGTCATTGGATCCCTTTATTAGCTTAGGTTGATCTGCCTCTAGCCTACCTTTCTATGTGGAACCTTGTTGTTATCCTTCTTTGCTTCTCTCTCCTCTTCTGTTAGAGAACGAGATCATGACCTTCCGCCACATGTCTATCTGGTCCCACTTCTATTTTTGCACTATTCCCACACGTCACTATCCCGTAGTCCTTATCATCCTTCTTATGTCAGATCGTGGGATAATGACATGCTGCCATCTACCTTCTCTGGATCCACTATGTTCTTCAATTTGCTTGGACACGTGGTGATCCCTCGCGATCCTATGAAATTTCTCTTTCTTCATGATTAGGATTGTGAGATAGCAACACACTAACATCTTTCATTTTTATTTGACTCAGACTGGCTACATGGCATCATCTGGTCACTCGGTCAATTGGCCCCACTCTGCTACGTGGCATCATCTTGCTATCTAGTGAAATTTCTCATCCTTGGTCTATCATAGCACACGATCACAACATGATGCCATCTATCCCCTCTGTTAACTTAGCTTGGATTCGCTGCACTCCTCTTAGGTTGGCTCCACTTCTCCATGTTGTGCTCTTTTGTGATCCTGTGTACTTTCTCTCTCATCATATGTCATACTATAGGATCATGAATTGTAACCACCTATCATCCTTCACTTTCCCTGGGCCCACAAAATGTCTTCTCTATCCGCCAGTTGTTTTCCATGTGATCACCTCGTGCATAGTCGCTCTGCCAAAAGGTACTTTCCTTTTGGCTACCTTTAAGTCGTGTGTTGGGGTGTATAAATAAATTATGTTATGCCCTCACTGTTAATGTGGGATAAATCCTCTGGCCTTTCCTTTTGTTCTGCGCGCCTTAGTGCACATTCTAACTGATCTTCCTTTGCTCTGTTCCACCCAACCTCTTCACTTGAGTCTAAAGACACCATGAAAGCCTTCCCAAGGAATGTGTTCCATTATCCATCAACATGCTAGGCTCAAACTCTCATAGGAGACCATTTAATCCACATGCTTGCCCCTTGTTTCTAGCTAAATTGCTCCATGGTGAGGAATTTGGGTAACAATCATATTATGGACTAACAATTTAAGTCAGTGCTACAAATTATAGGGTATTTGCAGGACAATTACTTACTTTCATGTTATTGATCCTAGTGTACAGAGATGTTTCATTGAGATGCTCATTATAGGTATACATGTTTTAGTTTTATATATTTTTTCCTTGTTGCAAATAGGGGATAGTTCATGTATTTGTCAACCAAGGACAAAGGGGGAGTTTTTTTCTCTCACCTACTTGTATTGTCCTTGTTGCCAAACACACAAACTAGGTTTGCAGTATCATCTTGGCACTATCATCATGATTGTATCTCATACACCAGAACATGATATTCAATTTACATTGCATCATGATCAGTTTGTTTAATGTCATACAATTTGATCAGTGTTATTCAATCAATTTGATCATGCTCAGTTATATATTGAGTTCATAGTATTATATTGTTCACTTTGATCAAGTCGATACATAGACACTCATAAGACATATCCAGTATACATGAAATCATGTGGTATAGAGTTTAATCAGTGACATTTGACATTTTTAGTTTGTGGCACTATGAAAAATTAGATTGTTCACTTTTTATATTAATGGTTTTCTTATATTCATGTTATTGGCAAAATAATCCGCATTTAAGTGTCATACACAATGCACCATTTAGATTGTATCTTGTGGATATAAAAACATGTGAACATTCACATTCTATTATTGCATCAACAGTGAGAATGGAACTATCAGATAGTTTTGACATTGTATTGTATTTAAGGATTTCATTTGTGATTATACAATATGAATATAATCTTTCATCTTTTCAAAATGTTGCAATAACAATAGTTTATAAGGTAAGGTTGTTTCACATTTTTTAAGTATCAAGATTGATGACCATGATGATAAGGAAAGGTTAATGTGCTAGGTAGATTTTTTTATTGACCCCTAGGAACATTTGATTTAGTACATTTAATGATGTGATAATCACAACACTTAAGCATAACCGACTATGTGAGTGACAATTAATGAGAAATTAATTTCACTAGAGATTGTGCCATTCTTATCGACATATAATCTTTTATCTATTTTTGACATGCATTGTTTTTAACCATTAGGGTTTAAACCCTTGTTCTTGATATGGTTTTTTATAATACACAAAAATCATACATTTTTAAATATGACAAACCTTCACACATTATACTCATATGTGTATATGCATTGTTCGGGTATAAACCCTTATCAAAGGTTAATTTTTTTCGAAGGCATTCACTATGAAATGAATCATTCTTTTATAAAAGTTTTTTTGCATGCATATCATATTATGATTATTTCATATCAACACTCATTATATTCATACATTAATTCTTTTGTGGATAAACCATAGTTAAGGGTTTTTAGGTTTGGAGTTAGTATCACGTTTCTGTCATTTGTTACATATTGTTATACGTGATACTATGTATTTTTGTATAAGCCAGTATGGCCTAACCTGAGTGTAAGATCCTCTATTTTACCACGCATGTTATACTTCTAAAGATGGATATGGTTCTAGTCATCATGACTATGTTATAAAAATTTAAGCCCGAGTTTGAAAGAATTTTTTTTGTATTATTAGTAATTATAAGCTTCACAAATATATTAACATTTCACTTATTTATATTTTTAATTAGATTTGATACATGCCGTGTGATTTTGAACATTGGTTAAGGTATTCAGTTTATGAGAAAAACATGACAAATATTAAATCTTACGAAGTAATCATTATATTAATGAGACAAAAATATATTCATACATTGAGAAATATAAAATGAAAATATTTCAATTTATGACAAGATAAACTTTTACTCTCAGTCAGTTTCAATTTAGTTTGATAGCAGTTTATAATCAGTTAATCAATGAAGTATTATATATTGAGAAGAGGTAGATTGTTTTGAATATGTAGACAAAGAGGATATATTGGGTTTTGATTGACCATATTTATATATTATTCACAGTTAGTTTATCATAAATCCCTGATTGAAATAAGGACTATAATTGTAAGTTATACATTGTTAGATACAAAAATATGTATTTTATTTAATGATGTATAGAATACAATTATAGGATCTACATGACAATCAAATTTTTTGATCTTTTTATGTAAGAAATTTGAAAATTTGTAAGGCCAGTGAGGCATTTCGAGTGGGTTGTTTCCCGATGGGTTTTCCACTCAGGACATATCTTGTGTTTATTTCATTTGCATGTTTTGTATCTACCTCATTGTTTCATTTGTCTCATTTGAGTTAATTATTTAAATGTGGCTTTAAAAATTGATATTTATTTTTCTAATCACTAATTCCCCCCTCTCAGTGATAACACACTCCAACAAACATGCGCATGCACACAAAACTTAAGAGAAATCCAAATAAGAATCAGGTACAAAGTTCCAATCAAGTTGGTCCTATAAATGATAATGGATAATATGATTATTTAATTAGTATTTCATATAGTATCAAAATTCTAGGTTAAACATCAATACTTGAGTCTAATTCAATTTAAATTTATTTATCTTACTCATTGGGGATACACGTGCGCACGCGTTTGTGTAATTTGAAAGAAATCCAAATATAGATAAAGCACAAAGTTACAATTAATTTGGTCCTAGAAATGATAATGAACAACATGATATAGATTATATGCATGCATGCACATGCCTTCACCCACACACACCCACCCACCCACCTTAATAGTAATCCTAATATTCATTAGGTACAGAGTTCCAATCAAGTTGGTGCTAGAAATGGTAATGAAAAAATAAGATAATTTGGATCACATTCTTTTGGCTTATTAACTAATACACAAGTCAAGATGGATTTCGTAAAACAAGAGGTCAAAATAAAATATTTAGTGTCTAATCAAAATACAAATCAAGAAACTTATGTGATTTGACAAAGTAATATCATATGGATCCTTAGCGAGGAGGAAATAAATCTCAATGATAACAGTCCTAAGATAGAAAATAAACAAGTAAAATACCTAAACATGGCCCCACCTCATAAATTCAATAAAAAAATATGTGAGGGGATTAAAGCTTGGATCTCAAAGATGAAAAAATATGAGCTCAAAAACATCTCAAATAAAAACAAAGAAAATTAAGGTCATTTTTCAGTTAAGAAGATAGGCATTCACAAGGTGGGAGAATGATAAAATTAAGAAATAATAAACAAATTAAAGCCCTAATAGGGAATTGTTTGTCCTTGATTTGAAAGCAATAGATTCATCAACTTTATTTTGATAGGAAGATGAAAAAGTTTCAAAACCTAAAATAAGGAGAGACAATTTTAATGGGATAAGTTTACACAATTTTTGAAATATGTTTCTCAATATCAATAGGGTGATCATTTTAGAGTTAGGAAATTAATATCGACATTAACTCCCCAAATTGATGTTGAAGTGGATCTTCATATTCCACAAATAATTAATGATGTATTTTGAAAGGAAACAAAATAGGAATAAAAGCTTCATAGTATAGCATACGTTGCGAGGGAAAATATGGAAAGGGATAAGAAATCCTATAATGAACCTCTTGTAAATCCTTCCAAAATGAGATTTCAAAAGTGAAACCAAGCGAGTGAAAAAAACTACAAGAACAATTTCCCCATAGGGGATAATCAAGATAATCAATATATAAAGCCTACATATCCTCATAAAGATGGCTAATGAGATTATCATAATAAAACCAACTGAGAAAAAGTGATTAAAAGATAGATGTTATTTTTAGGAGTAGGGCATTACACCAATTAATGACCATGAAAGGTAGTGGGAAGAAATGAATGGATCGTTGGGATTTAGTGACATAAACATGAATTCTTATTTTTGTTGAGTGTCATAATTGCTGGAGAATACATGACATAATAATGATATCTAAAATTTGTGTTGCCTTGTGTTGGAAAATTTTATTACATGTCTAACTATTAAGTATTAGAACTCTTAAGTGCTTAATAGCATTAATTACTGCAACAAAATACAATTGATTATAGATCCTTGATCCTTAACTTATATATGACCTATCTAACTTTATTCTTTGGTTTTCCAAATTATTTAATGGTAAGACATGTGAAATTATCCTTAAAATGAAATAAATAGTTCGAGGGATATCACATGCTTAAGAAAAACATACTTCCTTTAATCAAAGCAAGATTACATAAACCATTCATTGATTTTACAATTAAATCAATTTTCTTTAATCATCCATTATGAATATGTTGTTTTACATACACGTCTGCCAAGGAAGTTACAATTTCAACATATTACAAATATCCTCTATCCTTTATGCCAATGCTCTATTTTATAGCACCCATCTTGAACAAGCTAGGAGGATGTTGGAAAAGGTTGTAGAATCTGGCTTCACACTTTCCAATTGAATTTGGTTGTAATTTTGTAAACCCTTATAAAAAAATCCACTTTCTTACTATCTAGCATTCAAGAAAATTATAAGATATTTGTTTGAGGTATTTTTTCAAACAATTCATATTCCTTGTCTATGCTTTTTCATATCCTGCGATATGACATTCTGTCAAACAGTTCCTGTGGCTTCTCTACGCTTATACATTTTTGTATACATGTTTTCCAAGGTAGTTGCAGCTACAACATCTGACATTATTCCTCTATTGTTAATATCATGCATTCAGGGCAATGAGAAGATATTTGTTTTAGGTATTTTCTCAAATAGTTCATGTGCCTTGTCTATGCTTAAACATTTTTCCATACCCTGCGATCATGACAATCTATCAAACAGTTTGTGTGGTTTTCTACACTTACATATTTTTGTATGCATGTTTTCCAGGGCTGTTGTAGCTAAACCATTTGATAGTATTCCTCTATTATTTAATACTTTACAAAATTATTAGTAAAACTAGAATGCAAAACCTACAAACTATAGTCCATGATTTCAATATCTGGACTATAAAAATCTAGGATGAGGTTTGAAACAATGCAAAAGCTATAGTGCAATTGTTTTTGAAATGAATAGAAGGAATAGATGGAGAAAATCAAACTGCATGCAACTGTAATAATCCTTGTTGTTAAAAATATAAAAAACTGTAATAATCCTTGTTGTTAAAAATATAAAAAAACAAATTAACTAGTGTTGCACTAGACTTAAGTCCTATGTTACCAGAAATGAGAAATGAGAAACTAGATGACAATGACAACGTGGCAAGAAACAAAATTTTTAAAGGTTGCATCTAGCTGAAGTTTAATCATGTTGAACTTTGGTTAAGCCTTGTTGAAGTTAATGACATCATGGAGTATCATGTATGAATGGGTTGTTGGAGTTTGACTTTATGCATGCATGATTCTTTTTTTCTGAGCATAATCATGTTTAAATTTAGTATGTGTCATACTTTAATAAATAAATATTTACTATTTCTGTAAATCAATAGCATGTAAAAATTGATATTGGTAGATGTTCATATCGAAGTGTAAACACATTGGAAAAGCCAGTTTGAAGAAGCGAGCAGGAGCACAACCCATACCAACTCTTGCACTGGGTAAGAAAAGTACTTGAGAATATTTTTCCTCTATTTTTTAGCATCTTTCATATCCTAGCATATAGATAAAGATGAATTTGATCTATACTTGGTACTCAAAAGAGTTTCCAATAGAAAGAGTTTTGAACATTATTTAAAATTGAATACACCGTAATTTTTTGATTTTGCATGTTGTAATTGTGGCCTAACCTCCATTGGTGAGTTTAATGTTGCTTACTAGGTTATTTGAATTCCATTTGATTGGTTAGTCACCAATATGATACATTATGAGATCATAATTCGCTTAGTTTGTTAAGATCCATATTTATTTTAGGCTTCCAGGAGTAATCTCAGTTCTAGGGGGGAGGATGTAGTTCCCTCCTATGTGTTATTGCTTTATTCTATGTTTAGGACGTTGGTGGATCTCTATGTGTGTGTGATGTTTCAGTAGCATTCTCGTATACTTTCTATTAACATTATGTTATAGATTCAGTTTATTTACGATGACACAAACTTGATATGACGTGATATGTGTTGGATGATATCAGATTTGGATATTGTTCTTGTTGTTGATATTCAGGTTTTGTCACTGATGTCAAGATATGTTTCTGTGAAGACGAAAGACTAGTTATTTGACTGACAGAAGTGTACAGACACTATACAGATGTTTTAGATTGATCGAAGACAGGGATATGGAGACAGATGTGTGATGACCTTATTCCTAAGGTTGCTTGACTTGAGGTTGCATATTGATGTTGTTACAGATGATTTAGTGAAGAATGGTTTATGGACTGTGATAGTAATGCTTGACAAAGTAGGTCTCTGTATTTTGTGTATATCTTATAGATGAAGATGTTTCAATGTATGCAATCTTATGGGATGAATGAGGACACATTGGAGAATGTTCGTTACTGATCGATAGATGTGAAAGTACTAGTGATATCAACTATGGCATGTATTCTAGAGAAGACCTATTTTTATGATCGACTTCACAAACATGTAGTGTGTATTATGAATTGTAAGTGTGGATTGTGGATCTTGGAGTATAGTTGATGGATTGTAATGATGTTTACTTGTGATAGGTACCGTGTGTATCTTAGCAAGGGGTTAAACAATTATTTGTATATTGGGAAAGCCTAATTGGCCGACTAATTATTTGTGTATTAGGAAAGCTTAATCGACCGACCTAATGAATTATTGTAATAGGGTATATATGAGATATATTTTCTATTGGAAAGATGTGGAAGAGATTGAAAAGGAAGAGAAGTGTAAGCTGTGAGGCTTGTTTTACTGCTGGATGTAAAGCATAGTTTGTGATAAGAATAATTCATTGGAACTGACCAAGCAAAGACAATTGCTATCTGTAAAGATGTAAATGTTTTGAGGTAATATTTAGGATGAAATGGGTACAAGATACTTGCACATATAAATAATACCCTTTACATATAAAAATTTGGGGAAGGTAAGATTCTCCTCTTATCCCCAAATTCACAAAGGAAAGATCCAAATTGATTAACCACAAGAATATGGTCAATTCACAAATGAATCAATCAATTAGAAATAAGAAGAAAGAGGAAAACCTTACATTAAATTTTGGAGGAGAGTGTGTAATAGATCTGAAAATATTAAAATCTCAATTGAAATGAATTAAAGACAAATACTAACCTCAAAGTATAGCAGATCTGGAAATTGCTATTTTCTGGTATCTGTACTGAGTTTCTGGAAATTTCGTAACCTTCCCTGGCCTGGAAACACAGAGATGGATAAAACCCAAAAATCATTTTCTTTTTTGAGCAAGGTCGACCTTAACCCAAATACAAGGGCACAATTGTACCCCTTTATGTTGACCTTGGCCTACACTGCTCTGACGGTAAATCTATTTGCGGATCCCAAAACTTTTCTGAAAAGGGTATCCAACTATGCTCTATAATTCACTAATATGTACTTGTACCTGCAATAAAAATGATTTTTTGTCATTGTTTGGATGGGGGGTTTTCCTTGGTCAAACCCCAGTTTTGGAATTAACCTTGAAATAGAATTGAAATTGCAGTAATAAACAAAGTAAATAGAACAATTCACCTTGTTTATGTTGAAACCCTTGTGGAGGCTTCGAATCCTTAAATCCACAAGTGTGGATTCTCCAAATGGATGTAGAATTGTAGGATGTAGGATGTCTCAAATCAATTGCCTTTAGATCTTCAACACCAATCTCGAATGAATCTTAGAATAGGGAGAAGCTTGAATGGATATGGATGAAAAAATCTTCAACAAGAGGGCTCCATAGAGCTTGAATCCTTCAATGGCTACTAATGGATCTCCTTGATGAATTGAATCTTGAATGCTTGAATGTTTTAAAGTAGACGATCACTTCCATAGATTATGCGTAGATCATGCGTAGATCATGTGTGGATTATGTGTGGATGATCCTTGAAAATGAGAGGAGAAGGCTTCCTTATATACTAGTCTAGGGAAACAAATTCTAGAGAGGTTGAAATATGAGAATTAAATTCCAATTAGGCTCATACCCCTAGAAATGGACCTATATTAAATATCTTTTTTTAAGATTCGCCACTTCGGAGCCTGAAACAACTGACTCAGAAGCGCGAAATAATTCTTTCTAAACCTCGACATCCAGAAATCTTTGAAATTTGAAATTTAGACCCTGACCTAGGTTAGAGTTGAGGTCAACCTTGAAATAGGTCAGGGTTGAGGTCAACCTTGACCCTGAGGTCAAGAACCTCAAAATCTCAGAGCAGGATACCAGAAATAGGTAGGAGAGAAGTCAAAAACATGGTAGGACAGGGGAGAAACTAGATCCAAGTCAAAGACCCATTCAAGGCTTTGACATGACCCCAAACCACTTACATAGAGGGATAAACCAGTCCTAAATGGAAATGCTTCCATTTTTCGATGATACATTTAGCCCCCACTTCAGTAAGAGTATGGATTTGATGCAAACTCTTGGTAAAGGAGATCACAAAGAAAATATAATCTTATTGAAATCAAAGGGAAAAAGAAATCCTCAAGCCCCCAAGGACTCAATTCTTTTTCAACCCCAAGATTAAAATAAGAGAGACATCACCAGTCAAAGAAAAAGAGAGAGGGTGTGATTATGATGCAGAGGGTATGACAATCTAGAATCTTTCCTCCCTCCTAGGTGCTTGTTTGCCTTAACTAACCATCCAATGGTTGTTATTTATTGGTTCTTCCACTAATTAGGATCTCCTAGACCCTCTCCCCAACTTCTCCTCCAAGGTATAGTTGGTTCTTGGAAGTTCCCAAGATTTGTAAGCTTAGCTAGTCCAACTAGTTAACCAAAAGCTTAGCTTTCTTCACCACAACTCCACCTAGATTGTCAGTCCTCTACCTAGGATCTTCCCACACACTTATTGAGACTCTCCATATACTTCTTTACCATGAATTGGTCATTCTACATCCATTAGAACTCCCCAAGTTGCCTCACCAATCCAATTGGTCTTTTACTCACTAGGAGGGCTAATAGCTCAACTCCTTGTAGGTCTATTTTCACCGATTTTGGCCTATTGCTTCCCAAATCACCAAATGAACCTACAAAAAAAATTGAAAATCTTCAAGAAATCAATCAACCCTATCAGAATCCAAAAACCCGACCTTTGATGGTACCCAAAACCCCACTTCCTTGCAAGCCCTAGTTTGTAGCCTATTAATTAGGCCTCTAGACCAGTGATCAAGAACAATTGAAAAACTTGTCTCCCTGCATTGATTCACCTCCAAAAACCATTGAATCCTTTTAGGGTACTGTCTAGTGCATCTATACATGCCACTAATGCTTCCCCAAAAGGTCTTGGGTGCTCACACAAATCCGATCTTCTCCCTATCCTGGCTCACCTGGTTTCACTAGTCATCCATAGGGCTTCATCTTTGGCCTATGAAATCCAAAGAGACAAAAAAACAAAAACCTAAAAACCTATCTATAGACACTAAACCTAATTTCCCCATGGTTTCAAACACATCCACCAGAGGAAAACTAGATTAGAACCAGTGACCTTAAAAAATGCATAATTTAACTTCTACAAAACTTCAAATAAGACTACCTATTGCATATGAAAGCTGAAAGGAAACACTACACAAACATGGAGCTTGATCACCTGTGCCAATCCGTACAGGACCATACAAAAGCAAAAACACAGTGCAAATTATGCAAATGAGGATACAGTCATCCGTACAATGATGTCAGAAATAAGTGTCTCAATCCAAAATCTCATTAACCTTGTCCAAACATAGATCCCATGCTCATATAATGAGCATGGGTAGTTACAATTCAGTTTAACCATATTTTTTCATTTCTTGCAAAAGTTGCTCGAGCAACTTTCAAAGTTGCTAGCAACTTTTTGCATTTTGAAACATTTTGACTTTCTATGTCAACTCGATGATTGATGTTGACTCCTAGGACCCTAAATAGGATATATAGGGTCTTAAAACATACCTCCATCCCATGTTACCCTAAAATGATAACTTTTCCCATTTTGAGGCCAAATGACCTAACGAGCACAATGAGCACTAAGGCTCTTACAATCAAGAAGTTAGAATAACATGCTTCCATCCTTTTGGAAATTTATTCAAACACACCCACACACTTCCTAAACACCTTAAACAACATCAAAGCAAGGAAAATAGGGAGGTGCCCTACACCATACTCCCCTGGACAAAAAGCTCAAGTCCCTTGAGTTAGGAGGTCTTCAAGAGTGACCCCATGTTTTAGTATATCCAACTCTGTCTTCCAAGTAGCCTCAGCTTCAGGCAGCCCCTACCACTTGATGAGATAATCCTTGTAGTTACCCTTCCTAGTCTTCTTTATCACCTTAGAGTCTAAGACACTTTCCAATTGCAATGGATTTGGGGTAGGCAAATCTTTCACCTAATCATCTTCCTCCAAATCTGCAAGTGTGGACTGACCTATGTCAAGAAGTGATCCTCTGTAAGGGTACAAATCACTAACATTGAAAATAGGTGAAATTCCCAAATCAGGAGGTAATTCCACTTCATAGGCATTCTTTCCATATTTATGCAAAATCTTCAGTGGTCCAATCTTCTTCATGAGTAGCTTAGTTGGTTGGCCTTTGGGTAGCCTCTCCTTTCTAAGGTAGGAAAGGACTAGATCCCCAACCTTGAATTGCAAGTCCCTCCTAGTTTTATCATTCCTGGCTTTGTACTTCTCCACTTGTCTTTGTAGAGTCTAATTGACTTGAGCATGTAGCTCCTTCATCTGTTCTAAAAATGACTCTCCTTGTGCACTCCTCTTGTCTCTTAGACTGAGATCTCTCAACTCCAAAATCCCTCTAGGATTTACCCCATAAACTATTTCAAAGGGGCTTTACCTGTACTCCTATTAATGGAGTCATTGTATGCAAATTCTGCCTACCCTATGATATGATCCCAAGACTGTCCATGTTGTTTAGTTAAACACCTCAACAAATTCCCAAGTGACCTGTTCACCACTTTTGTTTACCCATCTGATTGTGGATGGTAGGCTAAGGAGAAAGACAAATTAGTTCCAAGCATCTTCCAAAGAGTTCTCCAGAAGTGACCCACAAACTTTGTATCCCTGTCACTGACAATATTCAAAGGCAAACCATGTATTCTTACAATATCCCTAAAGAAGAGTCTTGCAATCTGAGAAGCATCATTTGTTTTCTTGCATGGAATGAAGTGTGCCATCTTACTAAAATGGTCTACCACCACAAACACACTGTCATGTCCCGTAGGTGTCTTTGGTAACCCCAAAACAAAATCCATACTAAGGTGCTCCAAAGGCCTTAGGGGTATAGATAGTGGTTGATACAACCCACTATTGTTGCTTTGTCCTTTTTCTCTCTGAAAAATCTAACATTGTTCTACAAATCTTCTCACATCTGTCTACATCTTAGGCCAATAGTAATGCCTATGCATCCGCTCCATTGTTTTATCCACCTTAAAGTGGCCGCCCAAGCTCCCTTGGTGCTTCTCCTTCACAATGTTTTCCCGCATTGACCCTTGAGGTATACACATAAGGTGACCTTTGAATAATAAGCCTTCCTACAACACATATTCACTAAAATCCACCTTGAACCCTTGTTGAAATTTAATACAAGCTTCATAAGCTTCCTTGAAATCCCTATCTTCCTTGTAGAGGTCTTTCAAGTCTTCCAAGCCCACACTTTGTAGTTGTATCTCCTGAATTGTGAGTACTCTCCTACTAAGAGCATCTGCAACCTTTTTTCTATCCCCCTTTTTGTGTTTGATAACAAAGGTATAGGCTTGTAATGCTTCCACCCACTTCATGTGTCTTTGGTTCAACTTTTCTTGCCCATTTAGAAAACTTAAGGCATGGTTATCTGTATAGAACACAAACTCCCTAGGTGTCTCCACTTATTCAAGGCTTGTACCATGGCATATAGCTCCAAATCATAGGTGGAGTGCTTTTTTTTTTCCTCATTCAACTTCTCAGAGAAGAATGCCACAGGGTGTCCCTCTTGCCTTAGCACTGCTCCTATAGCCAGCTTGCTAGCATCACACTCTACCAAAAAGAGTTGATTAAATTTATGGAATATAAGTGTAGGTAGCTCTGCAATCCTCCCTTTCAACATCTCAAACCCCTGATCTAGTGCTACTGTCCATTCAAACTTGCACTTGATTCCACCTTTTATGGTATTTAAAATTAGGGCACATACATGACTGAAGTTTCTCACAAATTTCCTATAATAGGAGGCAAATCCATGGAAACTCCTAACATCCCCTATGGAACTAGGTGTAGGCCATTCCAAAATGGACTTAACTTTATCAGGGTCCATTTTCATACATCCATTAGCAACCACAAAGCCAAGGTAAACTAGTTCAATTTTGGGAAACTCACACTTTTCTTGGTTTATCATCAACTTCTCTTGATGTAGCCTCCTTAATACCATATCCAAATGCTTTAGGTACTCCTCCTTGGACCTTCTAAATATCAAAATATCATCAAGGTAAACTATTACAAACTTACCAATAAATTCTGCCAGCACTTCATTCATGAGCCTCATGAATGTGCTAGGTGCATTACTTAGGCCAAAGGGCATTACTAGCCACTCATATAGACCCTCATTGGTCTTAAAATATATTTTCCACTCATCACCTATCCTCACCCTTATTTGATGATACCCTGACTTCAATTCCACCTTAGAAAAGTAACAAGATCCACCAAGGTTGTCCATCAAGTCTTCTATCCGGGGCATTAGTAACCTATATCTGATTGTGATCTTGTTTATAGCCCTAGAGTTTGTACACATCCTCCATTTTCCATCCTTCTTAGGTGCAAGTACTTTTGGCACATCACATGGGCTCAAAATCTTCCTTATCAACCCCTTATCCAACAAATCTTGGATTTGTTTTGCTATCTCTGCATTTTGACTTGGTGTCATCTTAAAGGAAGCCTTGTTTGGAAACTTTGCTCTAGGTATAAGGTCAATCTGATGACTCACTTACCTCATAGGTGGTAAGGCACTTGTTATACCATTATCCACTATGTCATGATACTTCTCCAACAAATCTTGTATCTCTGGTGGCAAACATACTTTCTCCTTAGTCTCCTTTGGTTTGATCACTACTGCACAACATACTCCTTTATCCTTCTTCATGGCCTTTAGAAACTCTTTTCCACTCAATAACATCACACTTGTTCCCACATGCTTTTCTTCATTGGGTTCTTGCAATGGATCCATTTGGAATTTCTTTCCTAGCTTGGCGATGACATAATTATTATTCTCTCCATCATGTATGGCTCTAACATCATACTGCCATGGACATCCTAGGAGAAGATGGCATGCATCCATAGGAAGTATGTCACATAGGACCTTGTCCTTATAGTCTCCAATGTCAAACTCAACCATAGTTTTCTCATCTACCACTATTTTTTGACCCTTGTTCAACCATGAAACCTTATAAGGTGTGGTATGAGGTATCCTTCTCAACTTCAATTTTTCCACCATCTCAGTGGACACTATATTCTCAGTGGATCCAGAGTCCACTATAACCTTGCAAATCTTCCCATGAGACCTACAATTTGTCTTGAATAAGTTCTTTCTTTGGGGTGGCTCTATGGTGTTAGGTACCTTCAATAAGGTTCTCCTTAACATCAAGTTTTCTCCATCTAGTACTGAACCTACCTTGGAAATGGGTGAAGTAACACTTTGAGTGTCATCCTCTTGAACTAACTGATTCCTTCTATCCCCCATTGAAGATGAGGAAGCCTTCCTTGGACACCTACCCATTGTGTGACCCAATTGGTTGCAATTATAGCACCTACCAGTGAACACTGAGTTAGATCTCCCTTGGGGTTGGAACCTACCTCTTGGTGATCCTCTACCTCGGTATCCTCCCCTTTGGAAAGATCCTCTATATTGGTTTCCTCCACTGTTATCCATGGTTTGGCTATCTTCTTGTCTATTAGGGCTCTGTCCCCTACCAAAGTTACCCCTGCCTCTCTAGAAACCTCTGTTATTGCTGCCACCTCTCCCTCTTTGATGGAAGTCATTTCTTCTTCTTGCTTTATCCTCTGCTCTCAAAGCCAACTGAACGCATTTGTGCATACTGTTTGGGGCCATCACGCTTATCTCATCTTGTATCCCTTGCCTTAGACCATTGAGATACCTTGCCACTTTCTCCATTTAATCTTCTTGTCTCCTAGCCCTTAGGCTTAGTTTATGGAACTCCTTTGTGTAGGTGCTTACTGACATTTCTTTTTGTCTCAAATTCTAGAGTTTTTGATACATTTGTATTTCATAATCAGTGGGCAAGAATTGTGCCCTCAGTCTGATTTTCATTCTTTCCCAAGAAGTAATCTTCTTCTTACCACTACCCACTCTATCATCTTGCATCATGTTCCACCACACCAATGTTGATCCCTTGAGTCTAGCCTTGGCATAGCTAACTCTCTTTTCCTCTGAGATCTCTTTGAATTCAAATTGGTTGTCAATGGCTTCAAGCCAATCTAACAACTCTTCTCCATTTAGACTACCATAGTAGTAGGGTATGTGTTCCATGCTATCCTTGTTTAATGATTTGAATGCATCTAAGAACACATTTTGATCCTTGTCTATCTTAGTTTCTTTTCCCTTGTTGGATGACTCCTCAGTTTGACTATCATCATCCCCATCACTTTCATCACCCCATTCAGTGACCTTCTTTTTTCTTTTTGTCTCAGACACATGAGCCTTCTTCAAGAGGCCATGTACCAATTATACTATTGCATCCCTAATCATTTCCTTAGGAGGCATACTATCAACCTCTTGAGTCTCTTGAGTCTCCTCCCCTTCAGACATACACAATCTTTAAGTTATTCTGGCTCTGATACCACTCTGATGCAGAGGGTATGATAATCTAGAATCTTTCCTCCCTCCTAGGTGCTTTTTTGACTTAACCAACCATCCAATGGTTGTTCTTTATTGGTTCTTCCACTAATTAGGATCTCCTAGACCCTCTCCCCCAACTTCTCCTCCAAGGTATAGTTAGTTCTTGGAAGTTCCCAAGATTTGTAAGATTAACTAGTCCAACTAGTTAACCAAAAGCTTAGCTTTCTTCACCACAACTCCACCTAGATTGTCAGTCCTCTACCTAGGATCTTCCCACACATTTATTGAGACTCTCCATATACATATTTACCCTAACTTGGTCATTCTACATCCTTCAGAATTCCCCAAATTGCCTCACCAATCCAATTGGTCTTTTACTCACTAGGAGGGCTAATTGCTCAACTCCTTGTAGGTCTATTTTCACCAATTTTGGCCTATTGCTTCCAAAATCCCCGAATGACCCCACAAAAATACTTGAAAATATTTAAGACATCGATCAACCCTATCAGGATCCAAAACCCTGACCTTTGATGGCACCCAAAACCCCACTTCCTTGCAGGCCCTAGTTTTTAGCCTATTAATTAGGCCTCTGGACCAGTGATCAAGAACAATTGCAAAACTTGTCTCCCTTCATTGATTCACCTCCAACCACCATTGAATCCTTTTAGGAGACTATCTAGTGCATCTATACATGCCACTAAGTCTTCCTCAAAAGGTCTTGGGTGCTCACACAAATCCGATCTTCTCCCTGTCCTGGCTCACCTGGTTTCACCAATCAGCCATAGGGCTTCATCTTTGGCCTATGAAATCCAAAGAGACAAAAAAAACAACCTACAAACCTATCTACAGACCCTAACCCTAATTTACCCATGGTTTTAGACACATCCACCAGAGGAAAACTAGGTTAGAGCCATTTTCTCATAAGGTAACACTGTCAAGTCTCTGTTAGACCAGTGACCTTCAAAAATGCACAATTTAACTTCTACAGAACTTCAAATCAAACTACCTATTGTATATGAAAGCTAAAAGTAACACTACACAAACATGAAGCCCGATCACCCGTGCCAATCCGTACAAGACCGTACAAAAGCAAAAACACAGTGTAGATTATGCAAATGAGGATATAGTCATCCGTACAATGATGTCAGAAATAAGTTTCTCAATCCAAAATCTCATTAACCTTGTCCAAACATTGATCCCATGCTCATATACTGAGCATAGGTAGTTACAATTCAGTTTAGCCATATTTTTTCATTTCTTGCAAAAGTTGCTCGAGCAACTTTCAAAGTTGCGAGCAACTTTCAAAGTTGCTAGCAACTTTTTGCATTTTGAAACATTTTGACTTTCTATGTCAACTCGATGATTGATGTTGACTCGTAGGACCTGAAATAGGATATTTAGGGTCTTAAAACATACCTCCATCCCATGTTACCATAAAATGACAACTTTTCCTATTTTGAGACCAAATGACCTAATGAGCACAATGAGCACTAAGGCTCTTACAATCAAGAAGTTAGACTAACATGCTTCCATCCTTTTGGAACTTTATTCAAACACACCCACACACTTCCTAAAAACCTTAAACAACATCAAAGAAAGGAAAACAAGGAGGTGCCCTGCACCAGATTACCTCACCCAATGATAACCTATGTCCCATTATGAATCACACAAGGAAATAGTGCAAATGGAAAGATGGAGTTGAAATGCCTAGTGAATGTGGTTGCTCACTAGTCAACCTATCAAGGATTCACCCTCAGGAATATTCTATTCCAAAAGAGAAAAGATAAAACTAGAGAGATCCAGTCTTAAGGACATCTTTCGACCTTAGGGGATCAAAACTTTGTAAATTGAAACTGGAGGGATCAAGAGATCCTATAAGGTAAAATCCATACTTTAAGGATTAGTCTCTAATCCATAAAGAAAAAAAAAGTTTCAAGTTTGAAAACATTTTGGAAGTGCATGTGTGCAAAAAGTGAGCAGAGCGTATGCCCCCACATTAAAATCATTGCTAACACTTTAATAGGAGAAATAGCTTTAATGGAAACATAAACAAATCCACTGATTACATTTCCACTACAAGATGCCCCCAAGCGAAGACAAATCAAGGGAGATACCACATAAACATATAGAGAACATAGAAGGGATCTACCTACTGTGGGGTCAGTATGATCATAAGATTATATATATATATATATATATATATATATATATATTACAAATGAATTGACATCATTCCCCAAAGAAAGTAGAACTACAATCACAATGGAGGAAAGAAAATGCAAGGGTTATGAAGAAGAGTCTTTTCAGACCACAACATGGAGACCAAAAAGAATGAGCGCTACCATGTCGCAAATCCAAGCGGACTAGACAAGGAAAACATTTACGAACAATAGCACAGGTACAACATAACATGAAAACAACATATATAAGAATAGAGATACATATAGAGGAATAGTACAACAGGTTCGATTCCTTTTATCACCTTGCACCAACAAAGTAACAAGGGTCGTATAAAAAAATCTAACAAACATTTAGCAAACACATTACGTGAGAAGCACAATACAACAGACAAACACATAAAAGGATACCATGGAGGACAAGCCAATCAAGCACATTTCCTAATCTCCCTATCTCGGTCTATATAATTTAGGGAAGGTGGGAAACTTGCAAGAGGGACTATATCCAACACAGTAGGAATAATAGCCATTTCCAAACAAGGATCCTCTTGAGAATCGTGATGTTTGATACAAGGTGTAATTATCAATTGTGTTGAAAGAATATTAGATAAATCAATATCAACATCAATAGTCTCAAATTCATCATTAGCATCAATAGGATCATCAAGAGTATCTTCTTCATAAAGATTAATCGAAATAGAATCTAAGATACAAATAGAATCATCATAACCATTCATCTTAACATCATTATTAACATTAACTTTTTCTAACACATCAGGCATAGGCTGGTCAAAAGAAGGTAAAGAACTTTGAAGATCAGAGGCACGAGCCTTAGCTTGAGCCCGATGCTTCTTATGACATTCATTGGCAGATTGGTTACATTTTTTCTTTATTGAAATATGTTGAGAACTAGGAGGAACAACAACCAGTTCCTTCACAGGTTCTATAAGAGGATTAGTAGGATTCTCAGTAGGCTAAAAAGAAACACTAGAAGCTTGATTAACAGAACTAGAAGTAATGGATAAAGGAGGTATGAAAGGTGTAGGCAAAAGACCATGGTTAAGATCCATCCGAGGCATGCTTAACTCAACAATCTTGCGATGTTTATAGGCTTGATATGAGAAAAAAAGGTTATTAGGTTGAGAAGAACATGAATTAGGTAATGAAGGCCAAAAGAAGTCAAGGGTAGCACAATCCCTAGGCATAGAAGGTTGATATAAACTATAATTAATTATTTTCACTTCTTCATCATGAATGAACTTAATACACTTATGGATAGGAGAAGCAATGACATGCATGGAAGTCAACCAAGGCAATCCAAGCTTAACTTGAAACTGATTAGAAGTAGGGACAAAAACAAAGGTAGTGTCCACAACCTTACCACAAAGTTCAATAGGAAAGTTAATAGATCCAAATGATGGATAGAGAAAACCATTACAAGTTTGGATCCACATATTAGATGTATTATAACAATCACGTTGTAAGTTCTTTGTAAAAAGGTTTTCTTCAGTAATGACATTGACTAAGGATATAGGATCAACAAGACAACCATGTGTAGGTATCTTAGCAATCCTAGAATAAATGTAGAGGGGACCATCAAGAGCTTTAATAGTCTCAGAATTATCAAAGGTGATTGCGAGTTCCCTAGGTCTTTTATTCTTAGGTTGTTTTCGAGGTTTAGGTTTAGGTTGAGGTGGAGATATAGGTTGAGACAAAACAACATGCTCCACATGGTTAACAATATGATTGATATTATCCATCTTTGAATCATAAACAATATCCACAGAAGATGGCTGGACAATGGTATTAGTATCATGTGTAGGTAAAGGATTCATATAGATTTGGAGGTTTTGATTAGGAGGAGAGACGTATTTGTTCCCACTGCCATCAAAATTATCAACAGATAAAGCATTGGAATCAATCAAGTCTCGAACCTTATGTTTTAGAGAATAACACTTCTTAGTATCATGGCCATTCTAACGATGGTATTGACAAAAGGATTTGGGATCAAAGGATTTGGATTCCATCGTAGTAGGAAGAAGAGGTCAAATAGGAGGAAAAGTAATCATATTAGCATTCAACAACTTACTCATAATATAATGTAAATATTTGGAAAGAGGAGTAAATGTATGATTCAGACAAAAAGCAGTGGATGTAGAAGTGGCATTGTTGGATGCAACAACAACTTGATTAGCAACTGCATTTTCTTTATTATTTATCTTGACATAGTTGTTAGGTTTCTCAAACTTGTTGGGATTAGGAGAAACACCACTCTTATCAACTAGAACATGCGCCATTAGAGTGTTTCTCTCAAATTGACTCACTTGTAATTGATAATGATGAAATGATGCACAAAGTTGTTGAAAAGAGGTAAATTCAGTAAGCAGAATCTTATCTCTAATATCCTTTTGTAAATTTGAAATAAACATATGCTGAATATCAATGTCAAGAACAAAATAAGAAATTTGAGCATACAAATGCTTAACTATACCAATAAATTCAGTCAATTTTTCTTTAGTATATTGTTTACAATGCATCAAATCAGTTATGAACACTTGTGGACCAATGTTATTTTGGAACTATTGGATAAAGGTATTAGAAATTTTTGGAAAAGAATCAATAGAATAAGGAGGCAAGGAATAATACCATTGCAAGGCCTTATCACGAAAAGTTCTAGCAAACAACTTAGCTAAAATCCTATGGTCATGAGCATAGTCACTACAAAGGATTTGAAATGTTTTAACATGAGTGATAGGATCTCCCTTACCATTGTAATTCTCAAGATGAGGCATATCAACTTGCTGAGGGATAGGAGCACGAATAATATCTATGGATAAAGGACTACCCATGTCACATGTAGGAATACTAAACTTGGATTGAGTTAAGGATGCAAGTTGTTGTTGTAAAGAGGACACAGTTTGAGCCAAACTAATGATTGTGGAATCATTAGAAGAAATAGGAGGCATAGAAACATTAGGAACATTAGGAAAAGTGTAGGAAGTGGTGGGAATGGAAGACACAACTGATGGAACACTTGGAAACACAATTGGAAGAGGGTTGGAATAGGTAAAATGAACACTATGGTAAGAAGGTTGTGAGGTAGGTAGAGACACCCGTGGAACACTCGCAGGAAGAGATGGAAGTGGAAGATTCGAAGCTAGAGGATTAGAATATGGAAGAGATGTAGTCACTAAAGTATGAGTTTAATTAGGAATGCTTGGTCAAGGAATGGAAGAAGGTTCCACACTAGTGACAGTAGGAGTGAATCCTAGATCTTGAGCTTCTTGAACTAAAGGTTTGACATTTAAATGCACAATATGAGTGATACCACACAAGAGATTAACACCTTGATCACTATCATGAAGGACTTTATTAAGGGCCTCTATAGCTTGAATAGAATCTTTATTATGGTTTTCTTGAATAAGCCAATTTGCCATTTTATCAAGTTCAGTTGAAATTTTTTGGACTTGTTTAGGAGGAAATCTTAAAGAATCATCCTCATCATGAGATGAGTGAGAAGAGTTATGCTCCATAGAAGGATTGGAATCATGAGTGATCAAATTGTCATCTGGGATCCTAAGGAAAGGAGAGGAAGACTCAGGATCAAAGGAACCCGTAAGTCTATGACTTCTTCTAACTGGGATATTATAAGTAGGACTAGAGGTAGTAAAACACATACACCAATGCAATGAAAATGAACTAAATTAGGAAAACACAAGGCATGAACAAATAAATGTTTTTGTATTTTTAAAGATTTTTTTTTTGAAATATAAATTCAAGAGAATAAAATAAATATACTTCTATATGCATGTAAGATCTAACATAAAATGTAATCTAACACCACAAAAGAAAGAGTTGTCGTTAGTGGGTTCACCAAAATGTATAGATGTAAATGTTTAGATGTAATATATAGGATGAAATGGGTACAAGAGACTTGCACATCTAAATAATACCCTTTACATATAAAAATTTGGGGAAGGTAAGATTCTTCTCTTAGCCCCAAATTCACAAAGGAAAGATCCAAATTGATTAACCACAAGAAAATGGTCAATGCACAAATGAATTAATCGATTAGAAATAAGAAGAAAGAGGAAAAACTTACAATCTATTTTGGAGGAGAGTGTGTAATAGATATGAAAATATTAACATCTTAATTGAAATGAATTGAAGACAAATACTAACCTCAAAGTGTAGCAGATCTGGAAATTGCTATTTTCGGGTGTCTGTACTGAGTTTCTGGAAATTTTGCAACCTGCCTTGGCCTGGAAACACAGAGACAGAGAAAAATTAGAAATTGTTTTCTTTTCTGAGCAAGGTCTACCTTGACCCAAATACAGGGGCATAATTGTACCCCTTTATGTCGACCTTGAACTGCACTGCTCCGAAGGAAAATCTGTTCGCGAATCCTGAAAGTTTGCCGAAAAGGGTATCCAAATCTGCTCTGTAATTTTCTGTTTTGTATCTGTACCTACAAGAAAAATGATTTTTGTTGTTTTTTGGATGAGGGGTTTGCCTTGGTCAAACCCCATTTTTGGAATTAACCTTGAAATTGTTGGAATTATGTTATATTTGTCATCAGTGAAAACACTTATTCGATTCTGAATGCTTACCGAGCTCATCACTCAGTCCACAGCTTATACCAAGCATTCAGTAATCACCTTGTAAAGCTCAGTGGTTAAACAGTTCAAACCAAGCAGAACAGTGGTCACCGAGCTTCACCGTAACTACCGAGCCATCAGTCAAAGCCAACCGAGAAGTCAGTTACTACCGAGTCACCAGAGATTACCGAGTGACACTATATCTACCGAGTCACCAACGGCTACCGAGTTCCAAGCTACACTTTGGGACTAGTATGGACCAAGCTTCTACTCTTACCGAGAGCATGATGATGCCGAGTATTGTAGTGGATGCCGAGTATCAGAAGATCACCGAGCCAGCTTGAGGAACCCGAGCTTCTACCGACTCAGTAATATTTTGTTTACTTATGAATGGCCGACTCAGGAATAAGTTTATGTTATTAATTTGTATTTGGCCGACCTTGTAAATTGTAATTAAGGGAACGGTATATATATGTAATGTAATATATCATCTGATGTATGGTGTAAGAGTAATCAGCGAAAAACAGCAGCAGAGCAGAGCATTTTTGCAAGGTCAGTAAAGGAGCAGAATAGCCATA